>PVKU01008651.1:0-71225 GCA_004027475.1 Anoura caudifer | reverse complement strand
CGACATAAATCCCAAACCCCTTCTCGACTTCATGCTCTCCTTAATTTAACTGTCTAAATTTTCTCAGTCTTCATCTTCTCCTACCCTCTTTATCTTACTTGCCAAATCTATTTCTTTTTTCTCTGGCCCACCTAACTATCTTACCCAAGGCCTTATTCCTGATGGCATTTCCTGCAATGCCTTGAGTACCCTAAAAAAAATTCTTATTCCCAAGGTGGGGAAGGGGAGCCTGCTATGTGACCTCACAATTCTCCGTAGTTAGCCTTTCGTAGCACTTCAGCGCTGCATGGTGACTGCTGGTTTGCTCTGTGAGGGAGCTGCGGGCAGGAACTCCACCTTGTTCACCCCTGTCCCTGGAATACAGTGTCAATAACTGGTAATGGACACCTAAGAAATAGTTATGGCACAAATAAATGAATCCATTGGGTTGTCACTATGCTGAAATGATTCATGAATGTCCTGAAACTGTATCCACATTTGGTTCTGAAGAAAAGTTGATGGACAGTTTGTATCAATTATTAGAATAACCATTGACCCAAAGGTCAAGAAGAACTGACCTAATATAGTCCATAGCACTGTACATGAGGAAACATAACCAATGATAGTAAATGACTGTTTAAAGGTAAAATGGAGATACAAAATGAGAAAAGAGTCCAGAACATCAGATGTTGTGCATTCTTATAAAAGATACAATGTGCCACTTATCAAATAAAATACAATATAAAAGATTTTTAGGTGCCTGAGCAGAGTATTAGAATGTGATTACATTCAGAACAATAAATTTCAGTCATTGTAGCAAACTATAGATCTCTCTGTTCAATTGTCCCTCCAGCCCAAGGTGAAGATAGAATATTTGTTGCTTTGGCTGAATGCAAGAATGCATGAATGAGTGGATGATGAATGAGCAGATCAGAGAATAGCATCATTTAAGTTCAAGAAACAATCAATAAAACGTTCTGTAAATGAGCACAACACTTATTCCTCACATGACTAGAAATCCACAGGGAGGCGGTTCCAGGGTTGCTTAAGTCTGCAGCACAGCAACATTTTCAAAGGCTCAGTAGTTTCCATCTTCCCTCTGACGAGCTGAGCTTCACTTGGTCCTAGGCAGATGCTCTAGGTAGAGACATTTTCACACACAGGGTACTCAGGCCAGTTCTCCAGAGCAGGTTACCTGCTCACCCCACCCATCCACCACCCAAACCACTGGAGACCAAAGTCTCCAGAAGACTTCCATACCTGATTGGGTCAACCCATATCAGAGAATCTGGGAAAGACAATTTCTAATCCTAAAATAGAAAACAAATAGACCTACATGAAAGAAAGAGAATGGGAGAGACAGCTGTTGGGGTAGGCAAAAAAAAGAAAAAGAAAAGAAAAAAAACAGGATCTGTTACAGACATCATCTGTTGAGGCAACAAAAGGTAGATTGAAAACTAAAATTTAAATTTAAGTTAGTAATACTGGTGTAGAATAGTCAAGGACTCAGTCATCCTCCTGAGTTGATAATTTAGAGAATTAGTTTCCTGTTAAGAATCCAGGTTTTGGCAAAACATTATACTCAAGCAATGTTTAAAAACTACTTATTTTGGTGGTAAATTCTACATGTTTGGAATTTTGCTACAACTGTTTATGAGAAAGTAATATTTAGGCAAACTTTCTGAAAAAAAAAAAAAGTTGACCATAGGTAAAGATTCATCTTATATAATTGAAGCAAAAGGGTAGAATCTTGACAGCCAAAAGGACAGCGTGATCTTTTTTGTCATGCAATTTTTAAATTGATTTCAGAGAGAGAAAGGAAGGGGGAGAGAGAGAGAGAATGAGAAATACCAATTAGTTGTTCTACTTATTGATGCATTCATTGGTTGATTCTTGCATACGCTCTGACTGGGGGTCAAACCCACAGCCTTGGTGCATCAGGACGATGTTCTAACCTGGCGATGAGCTACCTGACCAGGGCCACTGTGTCATACAATTCTTAAAGAACTGTTGGCAGAAGTAGAGACACTTTTGGGGCATTCTTAGAATATCTGTTCCTTGTTAGTTTTGTTATTATTTATATTAGAAAATTTAGTCTGTGGACTATACAGCAATTCCAGAAATATGTGAAAGGTATCCTAGCCTAAGCCAGCAGAACAGAATTCTAGTTCTCATTTTTATATGTAACTTAGGAAACTCATTAGTTTCTATGCTTCTAAATATGTGAAATATACTACAGTTACTAAATCTGTAAAATGAAGTGGTGAGACCAGAAGCTTTTGAAATACTTAATGCTTAGAATATTGTTTGATCCTATGAAATGGGATTTCATTTCAAAAGACTAAGTTCAAGTATCTGATGAAGAAAAATCAAACTCTTCAGTCTGCATGCCAAACAATTTTATCTTTAAACTGATTTTTAAATCTTTATTGACAAAAAATAAACCTCACATACTTAAAGTGTACAATGTGGTAAGTTTTCATACATTGGATACATCTGTGAAACTACCACAATCAAAGTAATGAATGTGTAAAAATTACCCTAAAAGTTTCCTCATGCACCTTTTACATTTACTTCTCCCCCACCCCACCCTGCTCAGGCAACCACTCTTCTGTTTCCTGACACTATAGATTAGTCTATATTTTCTAAAAATGTACATAAGTGGAAACATACAGTATGGTCTCTATTTGTCTAGCTTCTTTCACTCAGCATAATTATCTTCAGATTCTTCCAAGTTCTTGAAAAGAATCAATACTTGGTTCTTTTTTGTTACTGAGTAATATTCCACTGTAATGAATATAGGAATATTTAATGAACATTTTAGTTGTTTCAGTTTTGTTTATTACAAATAAAGTGAAACATCCATATTCAAATATGGAAATTTTTTCTCTTGGGTAGATACCTAATAGTGCAATTTCTAGGTTGTATAGTTCAGATGTATATATAAAGAGAGATATAGAGATATAGAGATATATAGAGATATAGAGATATTTAATTTTAAAGAAACTGCTAAATTGTTTTCCAAAGTGATTATACAATCTTAGATTCTCACAAATTGTGTATGAGAGTTCAGTTTTCCTCTAGTAGCTGGTTGGCTCAGCCTTCTTTATTTTAGCCATTCTACGAGGTGTGTAGGGGTCTCACATGGCTTTTCATTTGTATTTCTTTAATGACTAATGATGCTGAACATTTTTTCATGTACTTATTAACTACCCATAGATCTTTGGTGACACGACTACTCAGATATTTTTGTCCATTTGATCATGTGGTTTGTCTTCTAACTAAGTCACAAATGTTGTTTGTGTATTTAAGAGAACAGGCCTTTCTTAGGTATAGGTTTTGTAAACATTTCTCTCAATCTTTAGGGTTTTCATTTATTTTAGTAATGATGCCTTATAAGTAGCAATTTTTTGTCCAATTTATTGGCATTTCAAATTTTTTCTGTTTATCAAATATTTGCCAAACACAAAGTCACTAAGATTTTCTCCACTATTTTCTTCTAGAACTTGAAATTAACTTTGTGTTTGCTCTGAAGTATGTGTCAAGATTCATTTCTTTGCATGTGGCTACTCCACTAGTCTAGTACTATTTGCTGCAAAAATGATTCTCCTATTGAATTGCCTTGGCACCTTTTGATGAAGGTAATCAAGTATAGAAATTTTAGGCTGGCTGAGCTAGGTTAATTTCCCAGACTTAATGAGATACACCTATCCCCAAATGTACACCATTCCGTATATATGTAAGTCTTTTAATGTAATCTTAAAATTTATGTCAAATAAAGATGTCTTTGATTATTCAAGCAACCCTCTTTAAAATGCTAATAACTTGCAGAATTGAGTGGGTTAGAATTCACACAGCAATTTCAGCCAGTCAGCTGGCTAACAGCCATCTAGGCCACCTGAACTGTCAAAATGACATTTCAAATAGGCTGGAGGTAGGGGAGGGAAGTTAGGGGAGGAAGGAAGGAGCTAATTAATTGGCTTTTAAGAATGGAACCTTTTAGGGAGAGTTTAAACCTATATTAAAAGCCTAAGAGTAACCAAGGAAGAATGTGATCCTTGGGGTAAGAAAAAAATAAAATGAGATAAAATTCTTTTTAATGCAATTTTCCCTGTATTTGTTTTGCCCTTTTTTTCAGGAAGAGGGATAGACTTTAAAAATGTTTCCTCTAACCCCATTCGCGTCTGCTGTCCACTTCCATTGCCCACAGCCTGAGCTCCTAGGTGCCAGTGCTGCCTTCCTTCCAATTTCTGCCCTGTGTGGCCTTAACTTTCAGATCAGAACTTAGGCTAGTTACTACAGGTGAGGTCTTTCAGGAGCACATCAGTTTAAAAGATTCTTGTGGGCTCTCATGGTACGTTGATAGCTGTTTACAACATTATTTCCTTGAGAATAGTTCATTTTTGAGTTAACCAAACTAGCTTTCAAAGAAATGCAAACAGTCCCTTTGGTGAGGATTTTTCTGTGTTACATAATCATAAAATATCATCTATATCCTCAAAGATTTAATTACATGCAAAATAATCTTAGGGCTATTATAGTTTATTGAATATCATATTCTGAAATTTGAAATGCATATTTGATGATCATATTCTTTATTAACTAGGCTATTATAATAAGTAAAATAATATGTCAAATATAAACTAGTCCTAAAAGTTGTGCATAAATAGATATTAACTGTATCATATTTATTCTATTAGAAGTGATATTGCAGATATATTCTTGGTAGCAATCTGAAAATTAGCTTGGATTTTATTTTTAAATGTGAGAATGTCTCATTTCTTCAACTAATTAATTCCACTTAAAGAAGACACACGTTGGAACACTGTGAATTTATTTATTTGTGTTTGTCAGGTCTATATGGAGTCTAGCAGTCAGAGAATCTAAACAGCAGACTTTAAAACTGCATTCGCTTTTACACGTTTCATATAGCTCAACATAACAGAAAAGTACTATGAAATATTTTCAGAAAATCCCTAAGTGAAAAGCTGAGACACTTTACTAAAATTACTATTTTGTATACTACATATATCTATTCACCATCTACTATGTTTGAGGCATGAGGTAGATGCTGTAGTCGGTACAGTGCGAGGCTCCCTCTTTTGTACTACGTGAAAAATTGTCAATGCACTAAGGGACTGCCCCTATTCAGGCATCTATTTAATACCAATCTCCTGCCTATATTGTGCTGTCAATCCTTCATGTGTGTGTGTGTGTGTGTGTGTGTGTGTGTGTGTGTGTGTAAATATGTATATACACACATATATATTTTTAAGTGATCTAGCCTTTAAAAATTTTTACCATCTCTCCCTTCATCTCTTGTCATGCTATAAAATAGAGTTACAAATTCACTTACATTACAACTGGGACAGGCAGAGAAACTGGGTTCTTTACTGTCTTCATATCAATGCCCAAGGTCTTTCTCCACAAGCTTTCAGAATCTAGGTATCAGAAAAAACACATTAACACTTTTGATTGCAACTTGCTCTGATGAAATGACTTTGGCCATTCTTTTCTGCTTATCCAGAGTCCTTCCAGGACACTGACGCTCAGTCTGTCAGATGGCCACAGGCTATCTCCCACCCAAGTTCTCCCAGGAGGCGAGTGCCCAGGGGTACATGAGAAGGAAGAATTATATGATCTTGTGTCATTGTGAATGACTGTGTCTTCATATTCAAGCCATGCTTTAGAGAATCTTTGGGTTCCGAGCATCTTCCATGGAATTATGATGGCATAAAAACATTTCATTTTCTCTCAAGGTGTTGATGATAAAAATTCACCTGCAGAGTCTCCGGTGCAAAGTCACACTGGATCTGGCTCTGGCACTCACGGATTCAGCCTAGATATTCCACCCCCACGCCACTGCACCTCTTCTCATACACTAGCTTTCTTGTCACTCATTTTCCCATGCTTTGGAAGACAGAGTCATGACCTAAGATTCTACCCTACTTATGGGTCAACAAGGTAGCCTATTACTATTTTAGAGATACTGGGTCAGAAAGTCTCTGGGTTAGAGACCAAGAACGTTGCTACTACTTGCACAAACAGTGTGAGCATATTGTTGACACTGGTTCCCCTGGTCCCCCAAGTTCCATGGAGGTGACACGAATGGCCCAGGTGAACACTAAGCACACAGTGGGGTTGATTTACAGCTGAAGAACATTGATCTTGGGGAAGCTGCCACTTTTACATCTAGCCTTGTCTCTGTTCTGAATTAATTCATTGAATCCCATAAGGTTACTTGCTGCCAGGACAACCGTGAGAAATGGCCGATGTAAGTTCAGGCAAGGCTTTGCTTCTTTGTCACATCCAGGAAGACCACGCAGAAACATGCTCCAGGTCAGAGTGCTTCTCACAAGAAAAGGTTCATATACATACCCTGCACTTATCCTCTCCTGCATCTCACTCCTGTCCACAATCCTCCAGGCCAGGAGCAAGTTTTTCTTTCCTTTTATTCTATTTTCTTTTAACCTTACACAAAATCCTTCTTTCTTATCAACGCCTTGTTGTAAGTTATTGTAGAGGATAGGAGTATCTTCCCTACATGTGGGATGATAGTACTCACATGTTCTTCCATACCTAGCTCTTGAAAAAGTCAGTAGGAGCTGAACCAGTACAGGTCCTCTGGAAAACAAGCACCAGGGTGGAATTAGAAGTGCGGGAGGAGTTTTGGAGGTAATGATCCTGAAAATAAAGGGGAGAGAGAGGAGAAGTAGCCGGGTAAATAATGGTACAGGTCTGACACTTAAGAGAAGAGAGTAGGGAAGGAAGGGATATTTGAGAAAACAAGTCCCTGATTGTGTTGTAGTACCTCCAAAAGACTTCAGGCAGCCCGATGGCGGGGTCAGCACTGGAAGAAATGCCCAGACCTGTGTCCCGGCCACGCTCGGTCATCACATTGCCCTGGCCAAGGGAAAAGCTAGAGGCCATTAACTGACAGCGCTATTGGCCACTGGTTCTGCCTCACAGAGAATTCTTGCACATTCTTGGCTGTCACAGGCACCATAGGAAAAACATAGCTTCTCTCTTTATATAATGGCTTGCTTTAAAGACTGTTATCAAACTAAAGAGCTCAAATAACGCATCAGTCCTGGAGCTATAACTGATGCCTGATACTGGGAGGTGGGAGACTGCCATGGAGAAATTAGAACCTATCCTTTAATATTTGAAAAATAGTTATTTTTAAAAAATTCTGGTGTGTCGTAAAATGCTGAAACCTTATTTCCTTCAACGTTCTTTCAAGATACATCTTCTCCAAAAAGCTCTCCCTCAGTTAATCCTTAAGTAAGTCTGCATTAATACTATAGTATGAATGATGTTCCAAATAATAGTTTAATCATGTGCCTAAATCCCACTCATTTCTATCTCATTTTCAACACTTCCTCCCATACTTTTATGAAGGAACCTCAAAAGCTGTAACTACATGAAAGGGGTTATTTGAAATCAGCTACTATCAGGAAGAGAGAGGTAAAAATCCCCTCAAAAGAGGAAGGGATTGTTCTTGTGGATTAGTCGCCATTGGGATGGAGAAGAAGACCTGGGGGATGACATTGTGGGCCAGATGGGGTGAGAGGAACAGCTCTGGAGGCCAAGGACGTAAGAGGGTCTCAGCAAAATACCCTCAGCCCTTCTGGTTCCTTACACCTTGAACTCCAATTCCTACATGGCCAGGCCAAATTCCTAGGCAGCTGATCCACTTCTTATATCCTAATTTCTGCTCACTTCCCATGTGTCATGTTCCAGCCCATTGCTGGAACTGCCCAACATGTTGGAAGCACTGATAATATTTTTAATTCAAGTGTTCAACCATTTCCCCTTTGCCCCTAATAATCTATCAGGGTTCACCATTCAAGGACAAGTCTTGTGAGGCTACCAACCACACTGCCTTATTTTTTAATTGGGCAAGAGCCACCACATTGAATTCGTATGCAGCTGTGTTCTACAAGTGCAGACAATGCTGAGCTGCACGTACATGTCTGCACCCCCTGATGCCCTCACTGGCGCAGACACAGCCTTTGCCTTCAAAAGCAGGGCTCCATTTGGCTTGCTTCTCTTCCCTACTGTCTCCACTATGCCCAGGTTTGGGGTTATTTACACCTGGTCATAATCATTCCCAAGTCTTAAAGGAAATATAAATGAGATTTTAGAGATAAATAAGATTGAAGGAAACATCAGTAGCAACAGTATAAAGGGCAAAATGAACTCAAGACACTGCAAGTTGCCCACCGTGACCATTGCATCTAGAACAGTTCATGGAGCATTTATTTAGCAAGGCTGGTATGGATGCAATAGAAGCCAGAGGTGTAGCTCTTGACTGGGGAAGGAGCCTATAAAGAGATCGCTGGTTATGCCTAATTTCCACTCTTTGTCTTCTGTGCAATGATAGCATCCTTTCAGTTACAACTGGACACACACCAACCTAGATTCCCTTGCAGTTAGGTAGAGACATCTGACTCTGCCTAATGAATGGCCAAATGAATTATGTCTGCAATTGTTGAGAAAAATCCCTAACCAAGCAAATTTGTGTGTGTGTGTGTGTGTGTGTGTGTGTGTGTGTGTGTTCTATTTGTTTTTCTGTCCTTTCTCTTTCCTTTCTCAACTGGCAGTAAACAGGCATTGGGCACTGGATCTGCTGCCTTAGACTCCAAGATAGAATTAATGTCAAGAACAGCAAGGGCACTCTGTTCATCCTGAATATTTGGGCTTTCTGTAAAAAAACAATACATTTTATCTTAGCCTCTGTTTTGGGGTTCCATTTTTACACCAAGTTATTGTTTTTATTAATGAAGAGCGTTTGAAGACTTTGGAGTAAATTGTGAATGAAAATCTCAAAGTTGCTCTGCCAAAAATAAATAATGCCCATCGAGGCAAGGCTATGGAGAAGCATGTTCTGGCCCTAACACCGATACCGGGATGAGTCTCACATTTAATCTGGTCCAGTGCTTCTTTTGGGGAATATAACAAATACACAAAGGGACATCTCTTCCTCTTTCTCACCGAGCTGGAGAGATGGTACCTTTTAGAACACGAATGGGCTTTGGAAGAGTAAAACTGCCTTTCTGTATTAGCAGGGCAGCCACAGTTTTGGTATGATATTCAGCCTGGCACAAAGCACCTCTTTTATATTTCTACCCCAGTAACTCAGCTCTTCCCCTGGGGATTTTTAGTTAAAACATCGCTAATGTTCATGTTATCCCTGGCAGAGAGGGAAGACCAGAGTCTTCTACTATTTTGCCTATTTGCCTAGGTAAATTGTTTCATTAGGAGAAAATGTCAGAAAAGTGAAAACAAAGTAATTCATTTTTTCCCTGGAGCTTTGGCTGATGAGGCCTGAGGCTATGTGAAGGGTGCTCTCGGAGGTCCTTGTCAATGTCTAGCACTTAACAATGGGCAGGCCTAATAGAAACATTGTCTCATGTACCAATCCCAGCAACCCTAAGTCAGAGGACTCCACCACCCATCTTGCAAATGGGGACACCGTGTAAGTCCAAGGTGTATGGGACTTATACCTGGTGTTAGCAAGGTGTATTGGCTTTCTCAAGGTCACAATAAGTGGTAGAGCTGGTGTTCAAACCCAGTAAGACTGCCTTTATAACTTTTGGTTTAACCTGCTCACTCTACTACTTTAACATCTTGGGGCTCACATGAGGAGGTGAGTACAACTCATCCATGCCTGTCCATGTGGCATGGAATCGTCCTTGAAACCATGGGGCATGAATTCCCCATCTGAGGGCAGCTGATGTGATATGGCAGAGTAATAATGTGATTTTAGTTAGACCGCTGCTATTCCTGACGGTGGAAAGGCCCCTATGAGAAGAAAATACATGCACGGTAAAATCAAAGTTTGATACATGTTTTCAAGATAAAAGTTATGTGCAGTTTCTAAAAACATCTGAACCTAAACTTGTATTTCATTAGTCAGTTGTAAACCAAGTTGGTTTCTTAATAAAAATTATGCAAATCCAGGTTTAGAATCATTTTCCTTTCCCTTTAAATTTTCTCTTTTAAAGTTTTTACATAGATTTTTCACACTCTTCTTCTAAATATATTATACGACTTTTTTTTCCCATTTAGATCATTTGAATTTCATATATAAAGAAAACCTGAAATGACCCGAGCCCAGGAACCAGAGCAGCCTGCCCTCCCCTGTGATTTAATCAGTGGGTCTGGCTGTGAATTTTCCGAGTGAGTAGGCTCTGTAATGAGCTGCTTATTTTCCCCGTTATCATAATAGAAAGGGCATGAACCAGAAACTGGTTCCGGAGTGTCGCATGACTGTCAGATGTGAGGCAGGGCTGCTCTGAGAATGCGCCAGTGACTCAGCTCTGTGAACTTCGCCAGCACAGTTCCCCTGGACAAGACTGAATGTCAGACTGAGGAATCTGTTCAAGTCTCCCACTGGGGAAGGATCCTGAAAACTGAACCCTCTCCTAAAATTGAAGGGATACTGATGGCTGATCTAGATAAGAATGGGGTGAAGTCCTTGGTTTTTTATGGTACTGAGATTAGCACAATTTATGGTCCTGTAGATTTCTAAGAGTTTAACAAACTTCTTCACATGCGACTCCTAGACCACTGTGATTTTAAGTCCTCTGAGCTATAGGAATTTGGCTGTGCTTTCTTCCTGAGACTAACCATAATGTGCCTCATAATATGATTACTTTACACCTATGTCAATAATTTTATGTTTCCTATTGAATTCAGTTTCCAGGCAAATTTATATTTGTTTACTCTTGAGATTAGTGTTTTGTGCATGTATGTAAATAGACTTATTGAATAACAGGGCAGAATGATTCCTCCCTTTCTTTTAGGTATGCTGGAGAACTTTTCCTTTACTTATCCAGTGTTATTCCTTTGCTCCCTGGCCGCCGACTACTTAGTAAGTGAATGAAATTGTTTACATTTGATCATTTGTGACCTACAGAAGCAATAATATGGTTCAACTTAAATTTCCCACAAATCATAAACTGTTAAATAAAAATTACATTAATGAACATAATGTGAGCTGTATATTATATTCAAAATGCTGTATTTGAGTATCTGTGATATGAGTTTCAGAGCATATCTTGGATGTCCTTCTCAATATTTTAGAGTCCAGACACATAAACTCTTTTCCATAAGAATTCTTTTTATGTCTTGGTTTATGTTTCACAATATAAAAAGGTACTAATTGCCACATAGATTTATTTATATATTATCTTGGAAAATTTATAAAATATAGATCTAGCTTGCATGCAAGCCATGCTGGTAAAAATTATTTTAAAACTGCTTAGTAGATTGCATAATATTAAAACTGTGACTCATTGCATTGTAAAATATAAAATATTTATCCATCCACTTAACAAGCATTTTTTAAATGCCCAGCCTGGAGGAAGGGCACTGACTCTGGGAATACAGACATGAAAGAGGTGATCTATTATATCTTCTCAAGGAATCACAAAAAGAAGATGAACAATGTCCCTTATATTCTTATGTTATATAATGAATCATCTAGTTATTTACACTGTAATTTATTGGGTAAAAGAAGTTATTTCCTCTATTATTATAATTTACCATCGAAATAACTGTGACATTAAAGTGTGCTTGTCACTCTATGGCTTAAGGAGCATAAGTATGTCCAAATCTTTCATTTCTAAGTCTGTGTCAAGTGAAGGAAGTGCTTTAGGAAACAAATACTGCTTTTACTTGAGGTGGCCTTTAAGAGATCAAAAATATAAGGCAAAATAGTTCACAGAGAAATGCTAATTAGTGCTAACTCACTCTTACTGCCTCCTATTCAGAGCTATTTAAAAGAGCTATCAAGTAAATCTGTGAACTTGCCTACTTACAGGTTATGGGGGGGAGGGCTCTCTGCTGCTCCCAAAGCCTGCAAGGGGCCTGATAATTTTCGTGGGTAGCAAGTGAGCCTTTTCCTAGGCAGGTGGGAGTTTGCTATAGTTCTGTGGTGGTGTGGTAGGCTCATCTAAAATAATTTCCAGTGACACCTGCCTCCTGGCATTTACAACCTTGTGAAATCCTCTCCTTTAGTAACTTGCTTTTAAAAACAGAATATAGCAACAGTGACGTCACTTCCAATATTAGGTTGTGAAAATACTGGTACTCCCTCTCTGGACCTACCTGGCATATTCTGATGAATCCATCCACCTTCTGCTAACCCTGCCAACAGCCATGTGCATGAGCTTGGGAGCAGATTCTGTCCCGGTTGAACCTTGAGATGACCATGTCATTGGATAACACTGTGCCTGCAGCCTGTGAGGGACCCAGAGTCAGAGCAACCAGCAAAACAGTACCGGAAACCCGACCCAGGGAAACTGTGAGATAATGACAGTGGCTCATTTTAAACTATCACATTTCAGGGAGATTTCTTACGTAGCAAGAGATAACTAATACAAGTTTTATCTCCTAAGGTTAAAAGTAAAGATGTTAGCTCTGAAGTAAGGTGGTGGAGAGAAGTGGGCAAGACAAAGAAAGTAAGATGGCTGAATCAAGAGAGGGCAGATTGGATGCCCGGTAACAAGCCTCTTTTGTCTCTGCCCAGAGATTGAGAATCAAGGGAAAGAAATGAGGACAACCAAAGGGGAAAGAGCTTTGTAACAGTTCGACCAGAAAACAACTCCAGAGACAAAGTTAATCAGAGGGAAATCCTTTTAATTGTGGCATCAACACAATATTTATCAATATGATCAATTCCAATGGCCATTATAATTAATTTTAAGATATTCAAAGACTCTTCAAAATATAAACATAACAGACAAGATACATACAATGTCCAGGTATTCCTCAAAGATAGTGCAGGTTTGCTTCTAGACTAAAGCAAGTAGTAATCTTTTTGCTGGTGGAGGGTCTTATTTTCAGTTTGTAAATAACCCAAAACCTGTGAAGTGCAATAAAGTGAAGCTCAGTAAAACAAGGTATGCCTGTTTTATCTTGGTTATTCGCTAGGTGAACTTTGGAAAATTGCTTGACTGCCCTATCTTCTCTTTCTGTATGTCTAAAAGAAAGATTGTACTATCCATCCCCTAGGATTGTAGGAAGGAAAAAATGTATGCAAATCTCCCAGTGCAATACCTGGATCCTACCTGTATGATTTAATTTTCCTCCTTTATCATATACGATGTGTGAGAGTCTCATTCAGTGACTATGGCCACTCAGGATTTAACTTGAATAATGAATGCCCAAGTGCTCACAGGCTGGGAATCTTACAGGCTGTGAGGCATACTGTCTGAGCATTGAGGCTTCTCCATAACCAGTGCTGTGGGGAGAGATTTGCTAATCTTCAGAAAATTCCTAATTTGCTTCCAAGTGTGGAATTCGGAGTTCACATTCCAGAAATGAAACTCATTTTCACACCCACTCTTGACCGCATATATAAATCTAAGTCTGTGACATGCTGTCTTAGTTGAATTCTGCTTTGTTGGAGCTGCCTCAGACAGGATCATTATTTTCCAAATAACCATGGAGGATCTTCTTCCCTTCTTTTCTCCCCTCCTTTGTGTCTGAAATATCAGTTGATAAAAATGTGGTATCTTTTCCCACGTTGATTTTTCCTCTCATCTGGCATTATATTTTGAACTAGATTAATCCTTCAGAATCATCACGTGGAGTTTTGAAGCAGCCAGTGCCAGAAATCCAACTAAGGGAAGAAGGGAGGAAACAGTTATTAGCCAATAAATACTTTTCCAGGAAAATGGCAGTCTTGTGATTACTAATTATTCTGTAGCTACAATATGTCACACTTGAAAGTAATGGGAACCAATTCTGTGCTAAGTAGAAAGGGGATTTTTGGAACAAAGTGGAGGGAAAACTAAAATCCAGGCTGAAACTTTGCACCTAGAGAAGGTTGTTACAGAATCCCAGCCTGTGCAGTTCTGAAACAGATGTGTGGGCCTGACTGCCTGCCGCGAAGACTCTCAGTGCCAGAGTTTGCTAAAAAGGAAAGAAATTGTTTATTTAAAAGTTATACAGATTTAGAATAATGGCGGAATTCTGCCACTAGGTCCCACTCCATTTAAAATACCCACAAATACACACACACACGCTCTGGCCTCCCTTTTGCCAAATCAGGCCAGTTTTCAGAATAGGCCAGTCAGAAGTACTGTCTTTCAGGAAAACAAAACAAAACAAAAAACAAAAACAAAAACAAAAAAACAGAAGTCCACAGCTCAGCATTCCCAGTCACAGCTCAGCATTTCAGGCATCTCCCATTAATCTGTGCTTGGCTGGACAGGTCCTGCAATCCCCAGCTCCGTCAGCCATGTCACTGTGTTCTCCAGCTCTTACTCAAAAACCACGTGGCACCTCCTCACAGCAGGCCAGTGGGAGTCCTTCTGCACCCTTTCAACCTGCATGGCCAAGAGAGAGAATGGCTGCCATGCCTCGTTTAAATTCTGGCCCGGAGCTTCGGGCGCATCTCCACTTCTAACTCCTTCCACATGGGCTACATCTGCCCATTCCCTGTATCTTCTGCCTTTCTCCAGCTGCCACTGTTAGTCCAGGCAGGTGTGGCCCTGTGACGCGGAGCCCATGGACTCCAAGCTCTCATGCAGGTACAGCAACCAGTAACCCACCCCCCTTCCCTATATCACCATCACCAGTTATAGTCATGCTCCTCTCCCTGGCAGCACAGCTTTTTAACATAACTACGAAGCTGGCCAAGTTGCCATAGTAACACAAAGTAACTCTCAACGACCATTCTCAGCTTCTCCATCCCCCAAGCCAGGTTAGTGGGGTTTTTTCCTAGGTTCTTGGGCACGCTGAGTTCTGAACCCATTACAAGGTCTCCATAGCAAGAACCAAGAACTACTGCTAGAGTGAGTAAATAACTGAATAGATTTGTTATTGTTGTCATATTTTTCATTTGTGACATTTTACTCAAATTTCAAAGTCCTGAGAATTTGTTGGAAATGCATGGGTCAGCTGGGCATGAGTCCCTTTATATCAACAAAGTAAAACAAAAGATCACAAAAGGAAAAGACTCCTGTTGCCCTTTAAGCTTCTAAAGGGGGGGGGGGGTCAGAGCCTACTACCCTAATCTGTTTTCCCTCCAAGGCTGCACATAATTTCCCAAGAAAATCTCTGCATACCAGTGGGAAGTAGAAATGAATGCTGAGTGGCTCACAATGACGACATCGCCACATATGTTTCATAAACACTCATTTCCTGGAAAGAACCCTGCTTGAACCATGTCGAAGATCCAGCCCGTGACACTGCTCTGTCACCCTCCCGTCAGGGGAAAGCTGTATGTCATGGTGCCTTAGAACTCAGGCACTAGAGCAGGGGTGTCAAACTCATTTTCACCTGGGGCTACATCAGCCTCAGGGTTGCCTTCAAAGGGCCGAATGTAATTTTAGGACTGTGTAAACGTAACTACTCCTTAACAGTTAAGTGAGAGCTCGGGGCTGCTGCCGGGTAGAAACAAGGTGCCAGGCCGGAGGGAACAAGGTGGAGGGCCGGATTCGGCCTGCGGCCTTTCGTTTGCCACCTGTGTGCCTGAGTCAGACTGAAGGAATTCAAATCCCAGCTCTGTAGCTTAGTACCTAAAATATTGGCAAATTGTCTGTTTTCTGTACCTGTTTCCTTATCTGTAAAAGGAAGTAATAACATTACCTACCTTCCAGGGATGCCATAGGATTACTTGTGTTATATGCACAGCAGTTAGCAAATCCTCAGTTTGTGTTACTATTGAAGTTAAAGAGTGGAAGGTTAAACATCTGGTGTTGTGGGATACAGGCTGAAGCTCAGTTAGGTTGTTTGTTGGTAATCAACTAGGTTATTATTCGATGGGCTAAATACACAGGTAATCAAACTGCAGAGATCAAGGCAGTAATAAAATTCAGGTGTCATACACAATGGAAGCTTCGGCCAGCTGTGAGAACAACACCAGGTGAGCAGGGACATGGAAATCAGGACACAAAGTGAAGGGCAAGGCAAAACACTGGACCGACCCTGGCTGGGTAGCTTAGTTGGTTAGAGCATCATGCTCGATATGCTAAGGTTGCAGGTTCAATCCCTGGTCAGGGCACATACAAGAAGAAAGCAATGAATGCATACCTAAGTGGAAAAACAAACCAATGTTTCTCTCTTTCTCTCTCGTTCTGCCTTCCTCTCTCTCTGAAAATCAATAAATAAAAGTTACATTAAAAAAAAAAACAACACTGAACCAGAGGTATTGTAAATAGGAAACAAGAGATTCACAGAAGCACCATGGAAGGCAGAGCTGGTGGAGATACATGGATTCAGCATCAAGGAAACATGTTCTGTACAATTCTGTCTCCATCAATATCTTCTCATAATTTCACTATCAATCCTAACTAAATCTAGGTTTTGGGGAAGAGATAGTAGGCCAAGCCACTTGCAGAAAACAGGACATGATTATACTTAGAAATAAGGGTTGTGAGGATTAGACTATAGGCAGTGAATGACATGTTAACACTGTGATATACACGCCCAGCAATAAAAGTAGTAATGATGCCACCACCACTAATTAGTAATAGTAATAATGGCAGATAACATTCAGTTGCATTTGCATTTGCTATGTGCCTGGCACTGTGCTAAGGGCTTTATATCCATTCTATCACTTAATTCTCCTAAAATATCTTTGAGAAATTACTAGAAAATAAAATCCTGGAGGGCACAAAATTTGTCTGCCTTCTTCACCACTCTATCTATACAGCTTAGAATAGGACCTGGTACATAGAAATATTTCCAAAGTGTTGTATGGTCCCCAATCAAAGAATAGAAATGCAGTTTCTATAGCCCAAATAACTTGCTCAACCAAATAATGGTAATTTGTAGAGTTGACGTTCAAAGTCAGGCAGCTTGATTCCAGAGCCCACGTGTATTCTGCAGTTTCCAGCCAACACTACCCCGTCTCCAAAGGTCCCCCGCAGCTGGTTTTTATTTACTATCCTTCAGGGCTCCACTTCCTTATGTCATCAGATTGTTCTCAAAAGGGAAGAAGAAACAGTCAATAATGAGATTGTTAAAAAAAACAGGATAATGAGCACAAAGTTCAAGGGGCCCCAAATCAGAGTTTTTGGCATTACACACATGGGCATTTCTAACCAATTATATCCAAGGCATCATACTGACCGGATAATAACAAACATGAATCAAATAGGTCTCTAAATTTGAAGGATCCACATTCTAGGGGGAAAGACAGGGATACAAATAAACAAGTACGTAATCTATGAAGTGCAGAAACAGAGGTGTTGGGTGTCCTTTAGCCCAGCTGGTCCCAGCAGCAGTGAAATTCACTGTGTCCAGGCCACAGCAGGCATGTGGAGGAGTAATAGGAATGAGGCCAGAAAGGTGATTGATAGGACATAGCAAGAAGGGGCTTACACATGATGTCAAGGAGATGGTACGTTATTTTGTAAAAAGTAGAAAGACAGCAGGGTTTAGGTGTTAAGTGATAACTTTGCTGTTTTGATTGAAGTGAAGTAAGATGGGCAATAAGAGGCCCAGGCAATAATGTAAGGCCAAGCTGATTGGAGCCTGCAATGAGGTTGTAGCAGTGGATCCACGCAGAGCCAAGCGGCCGATGGTGTTTCAGCATGAAGTGGGGAGGTGGTAACAGTATTAATACCAAGAAAAACAAGAATAAACAGGAAAAGCAGATTGGTCCAGATTAGGGAGGAAAATTTTCATGTAGATACTACAGCATCTAAATGGTCTCTAAAAATGCAAAGAACGAATTTGAGCACATACAAGGGGAACACCCCCAAGCAGAAGTGTCTTCTGGAGGGCAGGCCCCTTGTAGCACAGGCTTCCCCTATTGGTGACTGTTCCAGGAGCCCATCTGTGTCAGTGCACCAGCTGGCGTGTTGTGAGAGGCTGCACGTGGCTTCAGTGAATTTTTTTTGAAGACTCTTTCAATGCGTTTGCCCACTTCACGATGGGGGATTTATGAACACACCCACCCACACCATGCTGAGTGTTCAGCAGTTCTGGACCAAAAGTGGCACTGACCACCCCATGCCCTACTCTCTCTATTCATCTGATCTCGCCCTGAGCAAATTTTTTTTTTGTTTGTTTCTCCAGATGAAAGAAGTCCTCAAAGGGAAACATTTTGCCAATACGGAAGAGGTGAAACAAAAAAGTAGTGAAATCACTAAAAGGCACCAAAATTGACAAGTTCAAAAACCACTTTGAGCAGGGGAAAAAAAGTCTCGATAGGTGTGTTGTAACAAATGGAGAGTGCTTTGAAGGTGACTGAAGTTTAAACATGCAGGAATAAATTCACAATTTTTATAAATAAATTTTGGCTTTTGGAGGTTCCCCCTTGTATAATGATACAAAATTACATATTTTTGTTATAAGGTATTACATAGGACAGTAATTCTATTATTTCAGCAGAGTTTTTGGTTTTTTATTGCTATTTTCTAAGAACTTAGCTCAGTGCAATGAGTAAATGACAGTGTAGTTTACTGGGAGGTGATTTAATATAAACTATTCTTTTTCTGGCCACTATTTTAATCTTATAGAAATAATTGTAGCTCTGCTAATAACCTATGAGACACAATTTGGGTTTAGAATACTTAACATTGAAGCCAGTGACTAGGTCTCATTTCAAGTCACTGAGAAGATAATTTTCTTATTTGGAACATGATTTGCAAAACCATTTCTATACTTTTTAATTTGAAAGACTGTAGCCCTAAGATAGAGAAAAACTTAATCTAAATACAGGGTCAATCAGAAAAAGAGCAAGAAATGTAAATGTTCTGAGAACGAAACTGTCAGATAGTTGAGTCTTCAATTTGTTAGAATGTTGAATAGTGCCAACAGGCAACTGACTCTTCATACTATCTGTTGACTAGCCTTGTTAAGATATTTAAACTTAAGAAGTCTTTTACTTCATTGGTCAGCCACCAAAATATTATTTTTTCCAAATTTTGATGTATAATTTGTATACAAAATTGCACATAATTAACATACATAATTTAGTGAATTTGGACAAACACGTACACTGTGTTACTATCATCACAATCCAGGTAATAGACAAATTCATCACCTCCCAAAGTTTCCTTGTGTCCCTTTGTTTTTGCCTTTTTCTCTTTCTGTAGTATAAGGACACATGATGAGATCTACCTTCTTAACAAAACTTTAAGTGCATGGTACCTTAGTTTACTCCAGGCACCATATTGTACAGCAGACCTTTAGCACTTACTCACCTTGTATAACTTCATACCATCGAACAACTCTTCAAAGCCCCTTCCCATCATCCTCTGTTGACCATCATTCCACTGTGAATCCTATATTTTTACCTAGTTTATATCCTTTAAAGTTTAAGTATCTCTAGACCTAGAGTTGGATTCTGTAAATTTGAGAGATAAAGTATTTGACAGTATTTTCTTTCAAAAGATATAAGGAATGATAACACATATATACAAACATATATGTGTGTATAAAGGAATACAAGTCTCAGGTTGCAAAGAGGACAGGCATGAGTGAATAAATCTATGACTAATTGCTTTTTGTGTGTCTACATTTGTGAATTAAGTAAACATATATTTTGACCTTTAAATGCATATTTTTGTTTGAGAATTATTTTTTTGTTTTTGTTGTTGACACAAACTTTTAATTGCTTTGCTGTTTTTATTGCTGTTTAAACTGATCTATTTCTGACTTTTATATTCTTGACAGGTTAACTAAGAGAGAGATCTGGCAAAAATTACATACATTAAATTGTTTGATTTCCATATGGTGTAGCTAGTTCCAGTTTGTGTAGTTTGAAACTATCAATTTTACATTGAATATGTTAATTAAATATCAAAGAAATAATTACATAAATATGGGGTATTAAATAAACTATCAGATTTCCTATTCATCTAAGTAGCATCTTAATATTTAATAAAGAGAAAATCAGTTTACAGATTTTAAAAACAGCATTAAATTTAAATATCTAATCCAAGGAACTACAAATGTGGATTATGACCCATCAGGAAATATTAAAACCTAAAAGCTAAACCCTGGCTGGTGTGGCTCAGTGGATTGAGCACTGGCCTGTGAACCAAAAGTCACCAGTTCCATTCTCATTTAGGGCACATTGCTGGGTTGCTGGCCAGGTCCCCATTAGGGGGCACTAGAGAGGCAACCACACATCGATGTTTCTCTCCCTTTCTTTCTCCCTCTTTCCCCCTTCTCTAAAAATAAATAAATAATATCTTTAAAAAAATCCTAAAAGCCTACTTGTCAATGACAATGACCACCACTTGCTCCTCCTTCAGGTGCTCTTTTCTGTGGTTTTCTGGTGTTCCTACTGGAATTGGGTACACATATGGTCATTCTATGTATTTGCCTTGTTGTTCATGATTTTAGTGTAAGTGGCACTTTCTCACAAATTATTTGGTCTTTGATTTAGTTAAACTTCTTTTCATAGATGATAAGTTGTGGCCAATTAATTAAGAAAGTTGGTGGAGTCACAAGGGAAAGTGAGCATGAAGGGAATGGAATAAATAAGTTAAATTTTCTTTGCCTCTTTGGACCCTTTTCACGATTGATTAATAAGCTTCTTTATTTTTTATTCTGTACTCAAAAAGAGAGAATAAAATTTCTGGATATGAGAATACTATCTGCTAATTGTTATATCAAAATTTCTGCTCTCCCAAATTCTGTTCCCATTTCAGATCTGCTTGGTTGCCTACTACATTCATAAGATATTTGATAAAGGGTTAGTGCCACCTTTGCATTACTATCACTTACAAACATTAAAGACCTGCTCTCAGAAAAGCTGGGTGGAAAATGAATGGAGAGAGGCAAAGGTCCGTCTCTGAAAGGATCATGATTTTCAAAACAAATGCTTGCTTTTATAGCAAATATTATAATTACTAAACATAACTTGATCATTTATATGTCTGATTTCTGGTTGAAATGCAACATAGCCAATCTTAAATTTAAATAAAGTTTCTTGACTGTCACTAGAACATGTAAACTAATATTAACAGACTGATAAATTGTTTAGATTGGCACTTAAATGGCAATACAAATTAGCTCTGATTCAGATACTTGCTAAAAAACATGATCTTAAAAATATAAAATTCCTCAGAAATACAAATCTTCATGAATAATTGTCTGAAGAAACTGCAATCTCTGTGTTTCTCTAGATGCCCTAAAATCTGCTCCTGTATTAATGTGAAGCAGCAAGAGTTACACATTAAAGCTTTTCCATTAACCACTCTGTAGAAATACAGTTCCTGAATTATGTTCGGCATCATGCCTTCAACTGGTGTTGATGTCCTGTAACGAGGATTTTTTGGATGAAACATCTCTATAAAACTGATTCCTGAATTTACTTTAAAGATATTATTGGGGATACACTTTGTTATACTACGTCCTCCTTGTGTGAATTAATTTCACTTTTCCATCTTGGGAATTCTGAGCATTTCCTGAATGACTTACCTTATGGAGTCTATGAACTGTGTAACTTGGCAAATCTCAGACTAAAGCAAAACAATCATTAGAGAAGACTTCCAAAATACAGACCCTCAAGTCTTTTCCCAGACCTGCAGAATTGGAATATGGAAGTGTAGGACCTAAGAATGTGGGTTTTTCCCGAAGCTCCCCAGGTAATTGTCTATGATCACACATGGAAAATCACTGAGGTAACTGATCAAACTTTCCATTCCTCGCTTACAGAAAACTTAAGAGGCGTAACTGTAGTCTACCCTTTATGAGTTCATATGATCTCATAGTAAGTATGTATTTTTAAATTACCTGTTTTGAAATGTATTCTACCTTGATTTCTCTTTGCCTTAATGTTAGCATTATTTTCTACTGTATACACTCTGATACTTGACAAATTATTGTTTACCACTTATAACCCTTTAAAAAAAACAGGTAAGATTGCATCCCATAATATACAGAGATTTTAAGTATCTTGTTTAAGAAACATTGATAAATTACACATGGTATAATAACTACCCAAATCAAGCTAAAATGAATAACTGCAGAAAGCTACCTAATGTATCTTTCTGGTCATTTCACCCCCATTTACCCTTTAATTATAGCAATGAGTGATCTGAGTTGCTCTTATTTTTATTTTTTAAAAATCATCACCTGAGGGCATGTTTATCAATTTTAGAGAGAGACAGAGAGTGAGACAGTGTGAGACAGAGAGAGACAGAGAGGGAGAGAGAGAGATGACTGTAAGAGAGAAACATCAGTTACCTCCTGTACATGCCCTGATGGGGGATCAAACCCACAGCTCAAGCATATACCCTGACTAGCCATCAAATACACAACCCTTTGGTGCATGAGACAGTTCCACCCAACTGGGCTGCAAAGCCAGGGTTGAGTAATTATTATTATTACAACCTGCTCTAGAACTCATATAAATGGAATCATACAATATGTATTCTTTTATCTGGTTTCTTTCCCTGAAAAAAAATGCTTTAAGGATTCACCCATACTGCTATAATTATCAGTAGTTCATGCATTTAATAGATGAATAGTAATTCATTTTCAAAAGTATACCAACATTTATTTATTCATTTATCTGTTGATGGACATTATTTTTTTTCCAATTTGCAACATTATGACTGAACATTCTTGTGCAACTCTTTTGTGGACATGTGCATGGATTTCTTTTTTTAAAGGTGTTTATACATTTTATTTTAAAGTATATTTTATTGATTATGCTATTACAGTTTTCCCAATTTCTCCCCCCTTTATCTCCCCTCTGCCCTGAACCCCCTAACCCTCCAGCATTCCCTCCCTCTTAGTTAATGTCCATGGGTTGTACATATAAGTTCTTTGAATTCTCTGTTTCCTATACCATTTTTGACTTCTCCCTGTCTATTTTATGTCTATCAATTATGCTTCTTCTTCCCTGTACCTTCCCCCCATTCCTTGCTTACCCATCCCCACTAAAATCACTCCATGCGATGTCCATTTCTCTGATTCTGTTCCTATTCTAGTTGGTTGCTTAGTTTTTGTTTTCATTGTTTTTCTTTTCCTTTAGGTTCATTTGTTGATAGTTGTGAATTTGTTGTCATTTTATTGTTCATATTTTTGATCTTCTTTTTCTTAGATAAGTCCCTTTAACATTTCATAATAATGGATTGGTGATGGTGAACTCCTTCAGCTTGACCTTATCTGGGAAGCATTTTATCTTCCCTTCCATTCTAAATGAAAGTTTTGCTGGGTAGAGCAATCTTGGATGTAGGCCCTTGCCTTTCATGACTTCAAATACTTCTTTCCAGCCCCTTCGTGCCTGCAAGATTTCTTTTGAGAAATCAACTGATAGCCTTATGGGAACTCCTTTGTAGGTAACTCTTTCCTTTCCTCTTGCTGCCTTTAGGATTCTCTTTTTATCTTTAATCTTGGGTAACTTAATGATGATGTGCCTTGGTGTGTTTCTCTTTGGGTCCAAGTTCTTTGGGACTCTCTGGGCTTCCTGGAATTCCTGGAAGTCTACTTCCTTCCCCAGATTGGGGAAGTTTTCCTTCATTATTTGTTCAAATAAGTTTTCAATTTCTTGCTGTTGTTCTTCTCCTTTTGGTACCCCTATAATTCAGATATTGGAACGTTTCACGTTGTCCCAGAGATTCCTCAGCCTCTCTTCATTTTTTTGGATTCTTCTTTCTTCATTCTGTTCTGATTGGATGTTTATTTCTTCCTTTTGTTCAAAATCATTGCTTTGAGTCCTGGTTTCCTTCTTGAGACTGTTGGTTTCCTAAATATTTTGCTTTATTTCATTTTGGGTATCTTTCATTTGTTTTTTTTCATTTTTCAGTCCAGCTCAATCAGTTCTGTGAGCATTTTGATTACCAGGGCTTTAAATTCTCCATCAGATAGGTTGATTATCTCCCCATCACTTAGCTCTCCTGAAGCTTTGCTCTGCTCTTTCATTTGGGTCATATTTCTTTGTCTTGGTATCCCAGTCTGGTGGTTCTGTTTGACTGTTTCTTTAATTTCTTAGTTGTCAGAACTCCATGCAGTTTGATTTTCTGGCACTTCTGGTTGTTGATTGATTTTAGATTGGTTGTTATCCTCCTCTTGGTTGTGTGATGAAGTGAAGGGTTTCTACCTGTGCCTCCATCTTGGCCAGAACTCTGATGAGTGCTGGGTCTGGAGAGGCTCCTGTCACCTGCTGGCCACCTTTAAACACAATAGTAGACTGTTTGGTGGCTGACAAACTTCAGAGGACACATCACCAGCAACAAACAGCCTTCCATTCACCTGCCACATGCTCCCTGGGCACCCCTGCTCACAATCCTTTCTCTCAAGCTCCAGCCTGACAGTGCTCGGAGCTCACACTGGGGACCATTCTCCGAAGACTTGAAGGGCAACGTGTCTGGTTTCTTTTAGGAAACATCCTAAGAGTGATATTGACTCATAGAGCAGCTCTATGTTTTTTTTTTTAAACTCTATTTTATTTATTTTATTTTTAAAGTTATGGTGAGATACACATAATATAAAATTGACCATATTTTTCATTTTGTGGTAAAAACACATAACAGCTCTATGTTTAAAATGTTAGAAACTGCTTTTCCAAAGTGGTAATATTATTTTACACTCTCATCAGCAAAATATGAAAAGTCAAAGTGCTTAATAACCTTGCAAGCAATTGAAAATTGTCAGTCTTTTAAAAACATGATGTATAATATTATTAAGTTGTGGCTTAAATTTGCATTTCTCTCATATTTAAGGATGCTGAGAACATTTTCATGTACTTGGTCATTTCTATATCATCCTAAATAAAGGGCATTTAAAAATTTTTGTGTATTTTTATTAGCTTGTTTGGTTTTATATTATTTAGTTACAGGAGTTTTTTCTTTAATATTTTCTGGATATATCATATTTTCTTTAATATAATCTGGATACAAGTCTTTTTTTAAAATATGTGTGTGTCTTACAAATAATTTCTTCCAGTCTATGGCTTGACTTTTCATTTTTCAATGTTGTCATTTGTAAAGCAGAAGTTATTAATTTTAATGAAGCCCAATTTATCATTTTTCTTTTATTATTAATTTTTTTGTGTCATGTCAAAGAACTCTTTGTCTACTCCATGTTTGCAAAGATATCTTCTTATATTTTTTCCAGAAGCTTTGTTGTTTTAATTTTTACATTTAGGTCTATGATCCATTTCAAATTATTTTTTATGTAGGTGTGATATAGTAGTTCATTTTCGTTTTGATCTCTGCAAATATCCAATTGTTCCAACACCATGTTGAAAACATGATCTCTTCCTCATTAAGTTACCTTGGTGCTATTGTCGAATGACAATAAAACATACATACATACATATATATGTATATATTATACATATGTATGTATTATATATAAAGTCATGGTCTATCTCTTTTCTGTTCCATTGTTCTATTTATAGCTTGATGATAATTACACACTACCTTTATAACTGTGGCCATATTGTGAGGATTAAAATTAGGAAGAATAAGTAAAATCAGGCAGGAGGTATGTAATTATGTTTACAAGATTATTTTTTCTAAGCTCTTAGCATTTTTATATGTTTTAGAAAAAGCCAGTCACAGTCTCCATATAAACTGTTGAGCTAGTAATTGATATTTTGTTGAATCTTTAGGGCAAACTGAGGAGAACTGACAATATTGATTCTTTAAATTCACAAACATGGCATATTTCTTCATGTAGATTTTATGTTCATCTATTGAGTTCATCATGGGTAGTTTTTCTTCAATTAATTAGTGTAACAAATTATCATTCTTCATTTTAAAATGTTGAAGTCGATTTGCATTCTTTTCTTTTTTATTGACGTATAATTGATATATTATATTAGTTTTACATGTACAACATGATGATTTGATGTTTGGATACATTGTGAAATGATCACCACACTAAACTTGCATTCTTTTTAAAATATTTTTAATTTTTTACAAGATTTTATGTATTTATTTCTAGACAGAAGGAAAGAGAGGGAGAGATGGAGAGAAACATCAATGTGTGAGAGGCTCAGTTGCCTCTCGTGTACCCCCTACTGGGGACCTGGCCCATCACCCAGGCATGTGCCCTGACTGGGAATCAAACCAGTCACCCTTTAGTTTGTAGGCCAGTGTTCAACCCACTGAGCCACACCAGTCAGAGCTAAACTTGCATTCTTGAGGAAAACTCCACTTCGTGGCATTATACTGTCATTAGGCATATTCTGGATTTACTCTGTTAACAGTTTGTTGTAGATTTTTCAGTATGTTCATGAGTGATATTTGTAATTGTTTTTTACTGTTCTTATCAGATTTGCTATGAGATTTACAATCTATTTTACTTCACCCTCCAGATATCTCTTCATTACTCAGAAGAGATAAAAAGCTGATCATGTCACTATTCTATCCTGGAACATTGTATCAATTTCTACATGATGTAAAAATAAAATACAACAACCTTAAACTTGGTGGCTTCAAATAACAAAGATATGCTCTGTCATAGTTCTCCAGACCAGAAGTCTAAACCAACATATGAGCAGGGTGGTAATCCCTGCAAAGCCTCCAGGGGAGCATCCCTCTTGCCTCTTGTAGCTTCTGCTAGATCTTGATACCCCTTGACTTCTGGCTAAGCAACTCCAATCTGTCTCTATCTTCACATAGCCTTCAATTCTGTGTCTTCTAAATCTTATAAGAAACATGACTCATAGATGGACAGCAGGTTGACAGCTGGTTAGAGGGAACTTAGGGAATGGAGAGATTGAGCAAAAAGGAAAAAGGACTCATGGACACGGATGTGGGGTGATTGGAGGGAGGGGTGTAAGGGAACTAAATGGTAATGGAAAAATACAATAAAAATAAAAGCTTTAAAAAAGGAAACTTAATTTAATTCTCACCTAGATAATCAAGTGTGATCTTATCCCAAGATCCTTAATATAATTACATCTAAAAAAGCCTTTTTTCAAATAAGGTCACACTCACAGTTTTTGGGTGTTAGTGTAACAGAACCACTGGGTTCCATGGCTCTGGGCTCTGTTGCCAGCTGCCAATAAGAATCATGACTCTCAATGCCAGAGTCTTATGAAAAAGAAAAGAACTATTTATTCAAAAGTTACACAGGTTTAGAACAATGGTGGAATTCTGCCATTCAATCCCACTTGCTTTAGAAACTAAAAAAATACCCACAAATGCACAGTCGCACCTTGCCTTGCCAAACCAGGTCAGTCAGAGGTGCCATCTCTGAGGAGAAGGAATAGAACTCTGTCGCTTAGCTGGGCAGATTCCTGTCTGTAGTGTGGCTTCTTTCAGTCATCCATGCTCAGCTAGCTAGGCCTCTGCTCTAAATCCAAAACTGCATCCTCATTGTCGGCTGGTGGGGGTCCTTCTGCATCGTTTCAAACAGTGTAGCCAAGACAGCATGGCTGCTCCATGCCTGCGTTTAAATCCAGGCCTGCATCCTCTTCTGTAACACCATTTCCAACTCTTCCCACGCCAGTTTGCACCTGCCAGCACTCTGGTTTTTTCAGCCTTTCTCTGCTGTCATGGTGAGTCTGGGCAATCGTGGCCCCATGATGCAGAGTGAACTGCCTTCCTGCTAGCCCCTCCAGTTACGTGGCATCAGGGGTTGGACTCACATCCATCTCCCTGGCTCTAAGTGCTGCCACAACTGCTGAACATTACTAAAGTTCTGTAGGTGTGCAAAGTAACTCTCGGTGGCCCTGCTCCTCTTCCCCTTCCGCCAGCCAGATCATGAGGTAACTTCCTCATTTTAGAGGACTCTGATTTTCCTTGTTATATTAGGGTACAGATATCTTTGGGGGGAACCACTAAAGAACCCATCAAGGCTTAAATCTTGTTTGTGTTTAAAAAGGAACTATGTATGTTCAATTTTAAGCTCAAAGAATGTGTCTACAGGGTGGGGCAAAAGTAGGTTTACCATGGTGAGTACATGAAATGCAGTTTTTTCCTGTATTATTATTTATTAATTATTGTAGTATTTTCCACACAACCACTATAAACCTACTTTTGCCCCAACCTGTATTCTTCTTACTGGAAGAAATGTAGTTAATACAGGAAATCCTAGGCAGGGGTAACATGACTTAATAAATTAATTCAGGTCTTCTGAGAAGAAGAAACCAAGAAGGCCTTAGGTATACAAGAGTTTCATTGGGGAAACCCTCTGAAGGAAAAGGGGAGTTAGAAAAGGTGAGGAGAATCCTGACCCTGTGAAGAAAATAAGGTAAGGAAGGAGGTTGGGTAGACACATTCTCAGATTGCAAGTAGTCCCAAGAAAGTTTCAGTCAGGTTGATGGGGAGTTTTTGAGACAAAATTACCCATCAAAGAAATTCTACATCTTAGAGGAATGGGCCTTGCTAGTCGTTGGCTGAGAGCAGCCATTGGAAGAGAAGAAAGGGAAAACAGGTGGTAGGAAAATTCAGGGACAGGAGGTAGGGCTACCTGACAAATGTGTTTTCTGCATTGGAAGTTTGAGTGAAGCATTTTATGGATGCCACACTTAATATATATGAAGCTAAATTTTAATTGTTTTGGGCTCAATAATGAAGTAAATAATCCATCTACTCCCAAGCCCTCTTGTCATGATGCCATGATTTTAATTGATTTTTATTTTGTACATAGAATGTATTTTTTCAAAGGAAAGAAGATGACTTCTCATAGGACTAAATGAATTTGGATCATAAATTTATAATCTAATTTCATCCTAATTATAATTTACAATCTATCTATAAGTACAGAATTTGGCCTATCATCAACTAAACAGATTTTTAACCCCCCTTAGAATTTTTATCCTTTCTTTACAGATTTGGACACTTGAAAGTTGAGGGTTAGAATAGTATAACATGATGCTTTAAATACATTTGTCCTACATACAGCCTTTCTAAACCAGAATTAAGAGGTCCAATTTGTTAGGAACCTTGTGAACCCACATGACTCTGTAGCTATGAATGTTACTCCTGCCACCACCATACACTTGAACCACACCTCCACACTCTCCCTGCTGCCTTCACAGGGGGGATGGGGGGAGTCGCATGCTCCAGAAGTCCATCGAGGGCAGTAACACAAGTCAGGATGACCTTTAGAAACTGGTGGACTGAATATTTTATTATTTAACGGAAAGGGCCATTTTGTGGCAGAAGGAACCAAATTCTGTAGGTCTCACTCCTAGTTTAAAGAGTTCAACTGAAGTACTCCATTTTCCCTAAGCTATGTAATAATAAAACATTCTCTGTTGTGTCTCTTCAAGACGGAATATGCATACTAGGGACGGTGGTTTGAGCTACAAATGATTGTCCCCCAAAATGCAATACTTTTGTTTCTCTGCCAGGTTACCATGAAATGCATCTATTACTGCTTCTCTTCCTATGTCTTATCAGTGAAGAATAGGGTGGAAATGTGTAAGAAAATAAACATCTGGATATTTCTGAAGTTAAACATTTTATTTAATGTTTCTGGGATTCAGACATTTGCTCCTCCAAATGAGAATTAAACTTCTCTTTCTAACTTTCTAGTCCAGCATTAGTAATCTGGATAATGCCATGTGGATTATTAATTTTCATTTTATTAATGGAGTAAAAAATACAGATGTGTATGTTTAGCTAAACAAGCTAGCAGAATTTGAGCAATAGCTATATATACATAAAAATATTTTTAGAGAGCATTGGATATGTGCCAGGCACTTTGGACATCCTTTGTATAATAAATAAAGTAGAGGTCTTGCCCCTGGATGCTAGTCTATCTTGGGGATAGCCCAGTAATCCTAGTTTCAAGGTGCACAGCATGTACATGCATGTGTTCACAGACATTACATATATGACGTACCATTATGTGAATTCCTTCTGGGAAATCTATGGTAGTGACATCTGAATACTTGATGATCAGTACTATTGTCCCAGAAACATCTGAGGCAGAAATAAAAGAATGAAAAATGGAAGTTTATATTCTATTCCAATTTATTTAATAATCTGGTATGCCTAACTACAGCATGCAAATAAACATATATAAAAATTGGTTGAGATTGGAAAAGTCAGCTGGGGTGAGGTGACAAAGGGTTCCATTCTGTAGATACTGGGTGCTGCTGGAGATTTCAAAACCACTCGAAGCTTGATGATAGGACAGACTCTGAAAAACTAAGATTCTAAGAATTTTAAGGATTTTTCCTGATGAAACTATTGAGAAAGAAACAAGATAATACAATAAGCAACTGAGGGTCTGCAACAATCTCACCATTAGAGAAAACCCATCTAAGCTAGTTCCTTCTGGTAGATTCTAGGTGAAATTGTCCACTGCAGGTATCATGGTGGAGTGAGATATAGTTTGGCTTTTCCAGTGGGATAGTCAAATAGCACTGTGGGGAAGGGTGTATCCTATATAAAGCTCTACTATATGACAGAGAGAGGGAAAGAGATTGATTGATTGATTGATTGATTGTCATAGTGAGTTCCAACTCTTCAAAACTTTAGTTCACATTTCATTTGAAGAGGATTCAAATGTCTCAGGGATCTCTCACCTGTAGTAAATTGAGACTCTTTTTATGTGCAATTAGTTAGAAGTGACTTTGTGAAATGTGCTCAGTAACATTCACTGAGTCTTAAAACCTTTGGTGGTTGTTACTGTTACTGCCACCGTGCACATGGAAAGCAAACACACATACTCTTTCCAAGAACCCAACACGCTTGGCCTTGACAAATTGTGATTGTATATTACATTGATAGCTGATACCTATTTCTGACAAGTACTTAAAAATAAATTTGCACTTGAGTTAAAACTCCCAGTCATGCTGACAAAGTCGTTCCTCTTAAGAAAGTAAAGCAGCTCTTTCCCGCCATTGACTTATTGATTTAATCTGCACTCATCACATATGCAAAGCAAAATGGCGAGGTGGGTGTCCCTCAGGAGAGCTATTTCTATCACAGACAGCAACCTTTGCTATTGAACATCTGATGTCATAACAGGTTGGACACGTTTTTGCTCCCTGGATCACCAGCCCTCCCCAAGTGTTTTATGATATTTAGATTCCTTTTGTGGATTTGTATTTATGCCTTCTCACTCTCAGAAAGCTTACAATTTCAGACTGCAGCAGAAGGGATTGAGAGGCATCATGCTTTGTCAGAAGATAACCAGTCATAATAAGTGGATGTAGAAAATTATTCTAGCCTTTGGAACAAGAAAATTTATAAGATATGAGACTTAGAAATCTGTTACTTTGTAAACTGAAACATATTGAAACACTTATAAATATAAAAATGTGTTTAGTATCTTCATTCTAAGAGCTTTCACAATCCTATCAACAAATAGATTATACCAAACCAGTGGCTGTATTCTACCATAAACAAGGGAGTCACAGTTTATAGTACAATCATAGACACATTAATTAACTGTGATGTTTGCTGTAAGATACAAATTTTTTCTTAAAAATAGTTTTGAGTTCTCAAGATTTTTTTCTATTGTTGTTATTGGGCTATTTGTATATCTTTGCACATATAGAACCATTGCTAAAAATAAAAATTATAGTTGAAGGACTTTGCTCATTCCGTATTTGCAATTATTAATACAGTTTTAGTCTTCACCATGGATTTTTAATTTAAAAAATGTTATTTTACCATGTAAACATTTGAACCTGTTTTACCTTAAATTTCTCGTAAATCAAGAGAAGATTTAAGCTATACCAACTTTTCTCTTCTCCACGGACTAATACTGAGGCTCTCTGTCCTGTCTGGTTTTCCGGTTGGGTTTAGGCAACTGCAGGCAACAAAAGGAGGTCACTGGATGGGAGCGGGAGAGAAAGCATTTATTCTGCTTCGTTGAGTGCACCTTGCCGTGATTCTGAAAGTTCCTCAGCAGCCACAGATCCTCCTGCCACAGCTCCAGCTCCCACCAAGCTCAGATAACACAGTTTGCCCACCTGACATGTGGTACCTACAAAGGGTAATGGATTCTAGTCTCACCGCCCACTGACATTTCCTTCCACCCTTCACATACTTCTGAACATAGTCGCTTAGTTGAGATTAACACAGTATCAGGAGTGGCCCCAGAAAACAAGCATCTAATTGAAAATCTGGTACCAGTTTGATCCTACATTTAATGAACACATGGATAACCACCTTCCCAGGAGAGATAGAACAGTGGCAATCCATGGTATGCAGTGAGTAGAGCAATTAATTAATCAAGGAGCAGAGCGCTTCTTTCAAACAACAAAGTGCTGCCAGATCAAGAGGTTGTGGCATTTAGTTGTCATCAAAAGTGGTGATTGTAAAGATAATGGGGTTGCATAGTTGCTTCTTATTATACTGGAAATATTACAAAAACAAAAACATATGCTTAGGAGTTTGGGCCCCCAATTCAAAGTACAGGCAGAAAATCAGAAAAACTCTATGATGACCAAGAATCCTGTAACTTGTATCACTCCAGGAGAGACGAGTTTAAAGGTCTGTCCCACCTGACTGATGTGGGTACAGAGTTGTCATGTCAGCCAAACATGCAATTCCACCCTGTTTCTTATGCTGAAACCACACCTCTCAAATTATCTTCTGTGAATCACTGGAGCTCTCTAAGACATTTCAGAAGGTCCTTGAGGTCAAAACTATTTTCATATTAAAACAAAGATGGCATTTACCTTATCATTTCCATTCTCTTCTAAGTCTCTAGTGGAATTTGGTAGAAGCCACATGAGTCGAAATAAAGACACTGCTCTAATAGCTAATGGAATGTGTGTTGGCGTACTCTTGTATCTGAAAATTTTCTGTTTTAAGTTAGAAATATTAAATATTTCCACCTAGTAAATACTATTTGAGAGTTATCAATTACTTTTAAAAGGATAAAAGAAGCTTGAGACAAAAAGTTTATGAACAACTGCACAAATATAAGGCCCTGGAGGCTTAACTATTAGCTTAGGAGCAAGGCTGAGACATGTGATGAGGGCACTTGAATAGATTTAGATGCTGCTGAGAATTTAAAAGTTTCAATTTCCTTGAGGCTTTGCCAGTCTCTGAGGAAGCTGGCAAAAATGCTTTTCATTACTACACTTATAGAAATTGTCTCAGGAGAATGATTATCCTAGGTGACAGCCTCTCCCCTCTCCAACGTACACATGTACACACACACCCAGACACTCCCTATTTCCCTCAGTCGTATTTCACGGGTTGGATTGTTTTATAATCTATAACATTAAAAGTAAGCTTTCCTTCAGGAAAAGAAATCAAATACACTCAAGATGCAGCACTTTGCCAATCTGCATTGTTATAGAGGATTGGAAAGCATGTACAAGAATATATTCTGAGGATGTAAAAGCAAGGAGAATAAAATATAAGCTAAATCAGGCTAAATTTGTGAATACAGATATGTCATCCAGAATTTAAGATTGAATGTGCTGCCACTATAGAAAACAGTGTGGATATGCCTCAAAAAATTAAAAATGGAACTGCCTTATGACTCAAAAATTCAACTTGTAGGTATATATCTAGAGAAACTCAAAACACTAATTTGAAAGAATAGGTGTACCCCATGTTCATTGTAGCATTATTTATAATAACCAAGATATGGAAACAATCCATGCACCTATCAGTAGACAATTGGATAAAGAAGTGGTGGTGTAATATGATTGCAATGGAATATTAGCCATTAAAAAGCAGGAAATCTTACCATTTGCAACAGCATGAATGGACCTAGAGGGTATTATGCTAAGAGAAATACTTCAGTCTGAGAAAGAGCAATACCATACAATTTCACCTATATGTGAAATCTAAAGAACAATATAAATGAACAAACAAATCAAAAACAGACTCATAGATACAGAGAACAGACTTATGGTTGCCAGAGGGGAGGAATGTCAGGGACTGGGTGAAAAAAGTAAAGGGATTGAGAAGTACACATTGGTAGTAACAGAATAGTCACAGGGATGTAAAGTAAAACATAGGGAATATAGTCAGTAATATTGTAATAACTATGTATGGTGCCTGTGGGGACGAAATATCAGGGGAGCACTTTGTAAAGTATAATTGTCTAAACACTGTGGGGTACACCTGAAACTAACTCAAAATAATGTTGAATGTAAATAAATAAACAAAAGCGATCCTTGAAAAAAAATGGGTATGCTGTTAGACCACCTAAGAGTGGCTTTTAATATCTGCCGTGTTAGTTATTTAAAGCCCAGACATAGCAGGTGGCCACAGTCAATGAAATTAGGATAATGGGACATCCCAGGTACAGTGGAAGAAGTCTAATACTTAGGGTGACAGGACTGATGGGGTAAATGCATTTTTCACAGCTTGCTCAGCATTACCTTTTGCACTGGGAGGGCTCAGACAGCCCTTCCTTGGTCAAGGCATTTAGAAAATCATAGCCCTTCTGGGAGATGGGGCTCATTAAAGGAATCAGAACACTGAAAAAATGAAAGGAAATTCACATAGTGAGAGGAGCACTAGCAACCAGAAAAGCTCTGGGTCGTCTGTCCTCCGTAGAAAGGAAATCAAGTCTCTCTGGCACCAGTGAGAACAGTGGCCATTAAAGTAGGGCTGAAAACTCTTCTTGGACTAGACAATGAAAGGCATGCCTCCTCACCAAGGCTCAACAGGCACCTACAGCTGCTAACTACTCAGCTTCATTTCAGTAGCGGCTAATGCTGGGTTGCTGATATGGCACCATGCCCCAGGTGGCTCACAGCTGCCCAGCATCTGGTTGATTACTTTGGACAACTTCAGTCAAAGAGGGGACAGGAATTTAATGCCACGGGAATATATGTGCATTCTGCATGCAGATTTCCCTTTCTTGACTGAAATGCTTCTGCCAGCCCGGTTACTTACAATTTCTAGAATGCCTGAATCATCACGGTAGTATCTTCTACAACGAACATATTGTCTGAGGATCTTAATTTATGTTGAAAGAAATGCAAAAATAATGTTAAATTTATGAAATGTAATTTTACTATATGCTTTGTTACCTGGAGATATCTTAGTGAACAGAACCCTGGACTTGCCTAGTGGAGTCAGTAATGGCCTGAGCCATGGGATCATATCATGTGGGTTGTTGATTTACAGGATGTAGTTAATCTAGAAAGAAATACAGGGTTCACCATGAAAAGAATACTTGTTTCAGGAACCAATTACTATTGCCCTTGATAACTTGCTGAATTTTATGCTAGTGAAGTCACAAGCATAACAACAGAGAGTAGGAGGAAAGAACAAGTTTGGTACATTATTTCTCCCCATTCTCTTGCTGCCTCATTGAGGTTTTGGCAGTGGGTGTGTTCCTCTACAAGGACAAATCAAATCAGGTGCTCCTTGTTCCGTGGTCTTAGCTCTCCCTAGGCTCTTGTAACTCCGCACCCTTCTCTTCCCTTTTCAAAACTAAGAATGGTAACAGCTTCCCTACTTCCTGCCTGTGAGTGGTGCTTGGTACCTGACCATCCCTTGTCGGTGTACTGTACAGAATTCTGACTGCACCTCTGACATAATCCCTGAGATTAATCCTCCACTTAAACCCTTTGAGTGCTCCATCTGTCTCCTCCCCCTGGCTGTAATTTATAGAATAAAGAACAGTTTTAGTTACCCCGTGTTTATAATTTGAATCATACATATAACCTAGCTTGAGTGAACTTAAATAGAGCAGAAGAAATAAAGCATTGCGTATACATAAAGCTATAATAAAATACTTGTAAATAATTCTTTAACTGAAATTCTTTAACAGATAATCATGTGTTTTTAGATGAGGCAGAAAGAAAGTGACGTCTTTTAGAATAACAGAAAACCTTAAACATTTGAAAAGAACACAGAACTATTGTTTCAATTCACACTTAAGGTGAGGCGGGTACAGGCCTGGGGGGTCCACCAGATGGCCAACAACACCTGTCAGCACATTCGGAGAAGCACAGTGTGCTGCAGCGTGGGGGTGAGTCACACAGACCATGCCTGGGAGGTTAGAAATTAGTGAGGAATGCAGTGGAATTTAAATAGTACGAGCTAAATGTTTTAAAGTACTGTCCGGGTTTTCTTTAAATTTTATCTTAATTTCAAAAAAGGTACTGAGAGTTTGATATTTGTCACCCTTTGGTGACACTAAAATGGAAAATATATATAACTTTTCTTTCACCCACTTACACATTTAAAAAAGCACTTTGGAAACTGCCTCATCCAGGGCCATCTTTTCATGCCATGTGTTTTTACTGGCAAAGTGCTGAGGACAATGGGAATAATGTTGCTTCCTCCATTTGTCTGAAAGAATGAGAAAATATTTCTAATGAACTTTTTGTAATCCTTTTGTATGATACATTGTGAGAGATATTTAAATTGTCTTCCTCAATAACCTACAGGCATTGTAATATGAAATAGAAAATTATTATGTAATCTATAAGGATTATTTTTGTCCTAAGTAAGAAAAACCTGAAGTACAGCAGAATCATGTTGCCCATAACAACCAGATGCTAAATTATTGTTGCTGGGTGATTTATTGAGAATTTAATGAAGAAAGGTGATGAAGAAACTGCCTTGCACTCTTCACTATTTCAAATTCCTCAGGCAAAATATAATATAAGGTATCTCCCCCAACTCTCTGTTCCCAAGAGAGAGCCAGGTCTTCCTGTTCTTAGGGCTTGAGTATTCCTTTTCTCTGAGACTTGTTTTTTATTCTTCTGAGACCTATGTCTGTCTGTGTGGGCCATTCACATCCACATCTTCCAGAGAGGCAGCAAGCTCTATAATAGTGTTAAAGGCTTGGGGAGAAAATTAGATTGGCTGCTGGGTGTTCTCCAAGGAATAAATACTGCACAGGTTTGAGCTAGGGGAGAGGTGGGGACGTGCATGCACCTCCACCATAGTCTCTTCCAGTGCTGGAAAATGAGGGCATCTCAGAGGAAAGGGCAGGGCAGAACCACATGGACCTCAAGAGCCTAGACCTTGGGCCTCACAGCTGAAGTTAGGGAGGGCAGAGTAAGGGTATGTGTCAGTCTCGTACAAAGTAGTAGAAGGGTGAGTTTTGCAAATGAGGAATGTTGTTTCTTCTTAGCCACAGTATTTTAATTAGGCAATACAGACAAGTTTTCAACATAAAATACACAGAAATATTGGAAAGTAAAAGGAGAAGATATTCATATGCCCACATCAAAGATATATTTCTGATATTTTCCTGAATATTAAAAGAGCCTCATACTAAATTTTTATCAAGGTTATGCTGGTTTAAACTTATTCCCAGATAATAAATAATGCAGGAAATACTTTTTAAACTTCTTAAATTTACAAAAGTTCAATAGCCTTGTAATGGCTGAAAAAATAAAAACTGCAATAGCACAGATCCATTTCCATGCATGAAGGCAAGGAGAATTCACCTGCTACGTACGTAACACAGTTTCTGAAGGAAGTAAACAAGTAATGAGAAATATGAATGACTCAATAGATGAAACCCAAACAAAGGTCATTTCCTGCATTGAAAGGAAAATGAGTCAAACAACTTCAAAATCAAGGTTAAATGGTAAAAGATAAAAGAACTCAATTTTCCAAAATATGCCAAATAAAATCTACAAAGAAGAACTTCTCAAAATTCAATGCACATGTGAATTACCAGGGGATTTTTTTTTTAAAGTGAAGATTCTGACTCAGTAGTTGTAGGACTGGGTATGAGATTCTGCATTTCTTCTAACAAACTCCCAGGTGCTGCAACGTGCTGGTCCCTAGAGAAACAAGAGCCCAGATATCAATGCTCTGATTATATGTGACTGTAAAATGAGCAAACTATAGTCATAGTAGAATATTTCAACCCTAAAGGCATCAGCTAGAAATTTTCTGCTTCTGAAGACAAATCAGCTGATAAATTTGCAATCTACCTTAACAGGCTTCCCTCAGAAAATAGAGAAAGTAATAATAATCAGTAACTTATTGAGCCCTGTCTGTGCCATGCATTGATTTAAATGCTTTGAATTTATCATTTTATTTAATCTTTGTAACATCCCTTTTATGGCAGATTGGTAACAAGATTCAAAAATGATTTCCACAGATTAATATTAAGCAATAGAATATGTAAGAGGGTTAAATAAACATTTTTCCACTTTTAGAGCAATGTAATTCTACACAAGTATCATGTTCAAGTAATCACACTACCAGAAATTCAGATAAGAAAGGACACAGTCCTAGCAGTGAACCAAATATTTACCATGATAGTAGGACTTCATTGTTAAACCACAGAAAGTGCTATGCTATAGCGGTTCTGGGGTGTTAGATACAACATATAGAACCTTATCAATATTCTATATGTTCATGAGCCAAAGTTCATGAGTCAAGGTATTAGTTCCCAAGCAATGTCACTCAGTATGTTTAATTTAAATGACCTCATAGTTTTTCTGTTGAAAAAATGCCCAAAGAAGTTTTAGTAGGCAGGATAGAGACGTTTAAACAATACACATACACATATATATTATATATATACACGCAGGTCATGAGTCAAAGTTCATGAGATTGTGAGTTTTCCTGAGGGAACTTTTACTTCCCTGTTTATCTCTTATTCCAATTTTTTGCTTTTTTCCTCAATTATAAATTCCTATATGTGGGTCTGTTTTGTGACGCTCTAATCCTACTTCAGTAACCCATTGCTTCAGGCCTGGCCAGCACCCTTTCTTCTGAATTCCCCAAAGAACCATTAACACAAGTCTACTTGGTACAATAGCCTCTTTTTCTCAGGAATTAAGGATAACTCAGTGTACGAAACATTTAAAAGTTTATACTGCTCTCTCCTTTCAGGCATTTTAAAATAGGGAAAATAAATGAGTAAATGGAGTTCAACAAAGCACTAATTCCTATATGATTATTTATTTTATCTTTATTTTAACTTAATTTACTTTCTAATGGATAATAAGAGCAGTAATATAATTTAAAGATGAACAAAGGTATAAAGCAAAGAGTAATTTTTTCCACCCCACTTCCCAGACATCTAAAGTCCTGTTTCCCAGAGGCAACCCAAATAATTTTCTTACTGCATATTTTCCCACAGAAAAGCTATGCTTGAAGATTTTGAAAAATAGCAAATTTAAGGTTTTATAAAGTTATGTTCTTTGAATGCATTTCTTTGAAAATTGCTCTAAGTACATTCTCAGCCTTTTCACTGGCCAATATGATGGTGGTAGGAGTCCAGCCCTGAAAATATCTTAGAACTTACAGTTTATCCAACTGTTCAAAAGTCATTTTGCCATTTCCCTAACATGAAACATATCACCTGTCCCTCATATCTGCTTCAGCATTCAACCTGTTGTATAATATTACCTCAAATTAAGTATATAAAAGAAAATCTGGCTTCACTTATATACATAGTTGGAAAAGAGAGGATCCTGTGAACCCTGAAAAGGGTCTGTGAGACCCTCACAGTTCCTCAAACCACACTTTGAGGATCACTGCTCTAAAAAATCTGTATTAGAATCTCACTAAAAGTGACTTAGCAACATTTCATTCTGCATTAACTGAATCCAAACTTACAGATCAGGATCTGAAAAATTATTTTGTAAGAGTTCTGATAGTTATCTATTTTTAACAAACTTATAGCTATAATGCTAAATGATTACTATAAAACTTTGAAATGCCTTTAAATAATAATTTAAATGAATATTAAAATAATTTGTGTACATGAGTGGCAGCTCTTCTTGGTCTTTGGAAACCAAACATGCAACCACAAACTAATACCTTTTTTAACTACAGAATGTGTGTATGTGTGTCTGTTTGTCTGTCAGTGTTTTAGATACCCTAGGGCACTATTGAACCCTAGCAATGTCACTCAGTATGTTTAATTTAAATGACCTCATAGTTTTTCTGTTGAAAAATGCCCAAAGATGTTTTAGTAGGCAGGATAGAGATGTTTAAACAATATATATATGTATATATTATATATATGCAGGTCAATATAAAGTTGAAAAAGTGAAATGTGGTTATTTTCTTCTTAAACACTTATTTTTAGGAACTTGCTATAGGCAATGATTATGTCTCTTATCTTGTATATACATATAGTGCCAAAGATTCATTTTCATAATCAATTATGCATTTCATATTAATTCATTTAAAATTATTGATTGAGCATGTCTGTATATCACTCACAGATTCTAGGGATAAAACAATAAAGAAGACAAAGTACCAGACTTTATGAAGAATATATTTTCTAGTGGAATAAAACAGTTAATAAATTATCAAATAATAATAAAATGCCACCAAAAGTAAATATCATTTTATGCTTGCTCTTTAACAAATATTAATTATCTTACAACAATATTAGAGAAGGTGTGGGCTTAAAGAATATTTTAAATATGGCTGGTAGGAGTGTAAATTGAAAGACAATTTACTTTCGCTCTATAAAGTTGATCAAAACCTAAGACCTAGTAATGCTATTCCTACCTACATATTTATGAGGAACTCTTGAACATTAGCATCAGAAGACATGTGCAAAAATATGTGCAGCAACACTATTAATAGTAGCAGAAAACTGGCACCTACCGCAGTCATAAAAAGAGGGAAAATGATGTATTTACACTATGAAGCATTACATAGTGTAGGAAACGATTACAGATACCTCCATCAACATAGCAACACAGGTTGTATTTTAGGGCAAGTAGTGAGTTACAGACATTGCATTCTGCATAAAAACTTTGCAAAATTAATTTTTAGAGAGAGAGACACTGATTTGTTGTTCCAATTATTTATGCATTCATTAGTTGATTCTTGGATGTGCCCTGACTGGGGATGAAATCCACAACCTTGGTGTATCAGGACGATGCTCTACCCAACTAAGCTACCAAGCAAGGGTTGCGTGAAGACTTTTTTAATACTATTTAAACAATGTTAATTTAAAAAATTATTGTTTAAGTGATCATGCATATGCACACACATGTGTGTTTAGAAAAGAAAATAATAAATACAGAATTAAGGATAGTGGTTAGCTGAAGTGAGAAAGGCAGGAGGTTCTATAGGGAAAGGGCACATTAGAATTTATTTTTAATGTTTTAGGTCTAGGGATTGAATGTTCAGGATTAATAATTTGAACCAGTCAAATTAGCATCTTTTCTTATATAAGCCTTTTTAAAAAATGTTTTATCTTTTTTTATTGTTGTTCAAGTATACTTGTCTCTATTTTCTCCCCATCACTCTCCCCACCCCAGCCATCCCCACCTCCCACACTCAATCCTACCCCACTTTGGCTTTGTCCATGTGTCCTTTATACATGTTCCTTGATGACCCTTTCCCCTTTTTCCCCATTAGCCCCTTCCATCTCCTCTCTGGTTGCTGTCAGTTTGTTCTTTATTTCAATGTCTCTGGTTATATTTAGCTTACTTGTTTGTTGTGTTCATTAGGTTCCCCTTATAGGTGAGATCATATGGTATTTGTCTTTCACGCCTGGCTTATTTCACTTAGCATAATGCTTTCCAGTTCCATCCATGCTGCCATGAGGGTAGGAGCTCCTTTCTTTCTGCTGTGTAATATTCCATTGTGTAAATGTACCACAGTTCTTTGATCTTCTCATTTACTGATGGGCACCTAGGTTGTTTCTAGCACTTGGTTATTGGGAATTGTGCTGCTATGAATGTTGGGGTGTGTAGGGTTTTTGGATTAGTGTTTCAGGATTCTTAGGATATAATCCCAGCAGTGGAATTGCCAGGTCAAAAGGCAGTTCCATTTTCAGTTTTCTGAGTGAATTCCATACTGTTTTCCACAGTGGCTGCATCAGTCTGCATTCCCATGAACAGTGTACTAGGGTTCCCTTTTCTTCACAACCTCACCAGCACTTGTTATTTGTGGATTTGTTTATAATGGCCATTCTGACTAGTGTGAAGTGGTATCTCCTTGTGATTTTAATTTGCATCTCTCTGATGGCTAGTGATGCTGAGCATCCTTTTATATGTCTCTGGGCCCTCTGTATGTCCTCCTTGGAGAAGTGTCTGTTCAGGTCCTTGTCCCATTTTTTTGTTGGCTTGTTTGTCTTCTTGAAGTGGAGTCATGTAAGTTCTCTGTATATTTTAGAAACAAAACCCTTGTCTGAGGTATCATTGGAAAATATATTTTTCATTCCCTTTTCATTTTGCTGCTGTTTTCTTTAGCCATGCAGAAGTTTTTTAATTTGATGTAGTGCCATTTGTTTATTTTCTCCTTTATATCCCTTGCTCTAGTGGACATATTGGTGAAAATATTATTGTGTGGAATATCTGCATGGAGATTTTCCTATCTATGTTCTCCTCTAGGACTTTTATGGTGTTGCAACATATTTAAGTCTTTTATCCATCTTGAATTTATTTTTGTGTATGGTGTAAGTTGGTGCTTGAGTTTCATTTTTTTTGCACATGGTTGTCAGATCTCCCAACACCATTTGTTGAAGAGGCTAATTTTATTCCATCTTTCGCTTCTGCCCCCTTTGTTGAGTATTAATTGACCATAGAGATTTGGGTTTATTTCTGGGCTTTGTATTCTGTTCCATTGATCCTTGTGTCTGTTCTTATGCCAATACCAGGCTGTTTTGATTACTGTGGCCTTGTAATATAGTTTGATATCAGGTATTGCAATCCCTCCTACTTTGTTCTTCTTTCTCAAAGTAAGCCTTTTAACAGGTTAAATATAACAGATATTGCCCTAACACTGGTAAAGAAAAAAAACTATCATAAAAATACACTATCAAAATAATGCCAATTAGAGTAATTTTTAAGACATGAACAAGACAAATAAGTTGATATATTGATTACAATTCAACTACATTATAAGATTAAAGTCAATCCATCAGTCAAAAAGGACAAATAAGGAATGTTTTCAGAAACAAAAATGTGTAATTACTTGAATATAATTGCTTATCTAGAAACATGTGTTTTATGAAAAAATATTAAATTACTGTAACCAGAAAAACCTCTGGTTTTAAAATATATCTAGAAAGAAAGGTATGAAGAAAAAAATGACTGAATCTTGCAAATCTCTGTAGTAGAACATTTATTGGAAATATAGACATAAAGAGATGGATGAAATGGAATAGTTAAGATATACATACAAGTACACCCACACAGAGGTGAACAAAAGTAGGTTTACAGTTGTATGTGAAACACATTCATTTTTGTATTATTTATTCATCATTGTATTATTTATTTGTGTTACAATTGTAAACTTCCTTTTGCCAATTTTATTTTTCAGGTTTGAGCATTTATTTTTGAAAATTATTCCGTTCTATGAAAACCTAGCCAAAGCCTATCATATTAACAAAAATGAAAGGAAAAGAGGAAAACCAAAGAAAAGAAACAAAGCCCTGGAAGCTGGACATCTACATCCCCTTTATCAATGAAAATACTGATACCTCCTTCATAGATTCCCTGCCGACACCTTTTCCTTTGTGCTGGGCATACCAAGCTGCTTCTCATATGGGTGTTGTGCAGCCATTCAACTGCCTGAGACCGAACAGAATGGCACCCACACCCATGCAAATGTCCATGCGCTTTGTAACTTGAAATAGTGAATAATAGTTATTATTATTCAGGATGAAAAACAAATGCTTTACCTTTTTATTGAATATTCTAATAGCATTTGCCAAAAAAACTTAAGACTCTTTCTTAAACCACTCACAATCTCTAGTTTCTATCTTACCAGATTTGTTTTAGTTTTCAAAAAACAAATATTTTCATTCATTGTATCTTTTTCTCTTTTTTAATTTTAATTTTTATTTTTCAATTACAGTTTATATTCAATATTATTATGTGTTAGTTTCAGATGCACAGTGGAGTGGTTAGAAAATTATGTACTTTACAAAGTAGTCCCCTTGCCCAATGTTTCAAGTACCCACCTGGCCCCCATTCATAGTTTTCATGATATTGTCAGTGATAGTCCCTATGCTATAACCCACATCTCTGTGACTATTCTGTAACTGTCAATTTGAACTTTTTAATCCAATCTTTTTCACCCAGCCCCCAACCTCCTTCCCAGCTGACAACAGTTGGTCTGCTCTTTATTTTTTAAAAGTGAGAGTGAGCAATAATTACCAGGGAGTAGCCACAAAGAATAAGAATGAAACAAAATCCAATGATCCTAGGTTTGAAATGAACAAACAACACTAATAAGTAAGATATATGACAACACCTAGATGAGAGGGATGGTGAGAAAACAAAGTTCTTATTAACTATGAAGTTCTGCAATGGTCCTCGACACGAACCTTCAGCACATGAGGCAGGACAAATCTTCCGCAGGACTGGAAGCATCAAGGCAGTTTAACATCCATGACTTCTGTTCTCTGGATGTCAGCAATGGTCTCTCGTCATCGCTGCAGGCATTCCTCCAGATGTTTTTAGCACTATGGGCTGGGATCCTTTCAGAGCAAAAACATACTCTGAATCAGGGAAGAGGTTGACCATTTGGGAATTTTGTTCATGACAGACCTAAGTTCAGAGAGAATAGCTCAAGTTTTGAGAAATTGGAGTCATGTGGGGCTTGGGTCAGACTAGGGCCTCCGCAGAGGTATAAGGGATGCGAGCTGGGGTGAGGACTGGGAGGCTTGGCTTTTGGGTAGTGACTCACATAAATAGAAATATAGAGCTTAATGGAATTTTCTTAATCTCTTAAAAAGGTGTGAATGATAGATGCTGATGGGTTCCAATTGCAACTTTCTTGTCAAACTCTTCTCTCAGGAAGTTTCCAGTGGTGAAGCAGATAGTAAGGGTCTAAGGAATTGTCCCAGGAGCACTGAGAGGTCTGGACACCCTCACTCCACTCCAGCGGTGGGGTGGGCTGGGTTCAGCAGGCAGAGGGACAGACATCCTGATGGAGACACATTCAGAAAATGATTTTATCATAAGTGATCAGATTCATCATTTCAACAGAACTCTATATCATCTTATGCTTTTCTACATTCCCACATATTATATTTGAAGCTAATGTAAATTTGATGAGGCATTAATTATATAGTCTATTATAATAATTTCTGTCAACCAACCATCTTTATTTTTGTTACTCTGTTTTGGTTGCTTTAACCTTTTGTGTCAAATTGTTCTTTAGACTGCCACCAATTTAAGCAGAAGCTAATTAAAACTTGTTAGAAATTAAAATTTCAGCATTTTATATCTAAGGTGTTATGGCTAATTCTGATTCATTTCCGTTGATTCTGAATTTTAATTTAACTTAATATAACTTAAATCAAATTGACTGTTAGATTTTAAGTTAAATTTAAATTCCTAATTTAGATGCTATTCAAATTCAATTTTGAATTTTAATTTATTTAAAATATAAACTTATTTACATTAATTTTAAAATTCAGATTTCCTTCAGATTTAATTTGAATAAATAGCATTTGTTTTGCTCTGTTATTTTGGCCCATCAGTGTAGACTAACTGAAAATATATCCTTTTATTATAGCTTCTTTTCTTCCCTTCCTCCCTCCATCCCTCCCTCCTTCCCTCCAGTGTCTTACCAAAGGATAAGAGAAAAGAGCAGCTGCAAGAAGAATATATATTGTAAAATCAATAATAAAACCAACTCAAAAAAGTCAGTCTGACTTTTATATCGCAATGCACCAGCAATTTTACCAAAACTGATAAATTCTAAAAGTGATGTTATTGATACTAGTTTTTGTTGTTCTAAGTTGTAAATGATAAGTTGTGGTTACTGTTTAGTTTTAATAATATAAATATAAACTCCAAGTTAGACAATTTTACTACAATTTTTCTTTTTTTATGTTTTACAACTTTTCCAGTGATTTCCCCATTTGTTCCCTTCCTCCCAGCCCACCGCCCACTTCCATAGTCAATCCCCACATTATATTTTATATGGCAGCTAATTTGGAGAACTTCCTGCCATATACATGTGAACTCAGCTTCATCTGCAGAGTAATCTCATAATGGTTTAGAATCACTCAAGGTAGCTTTGGTTATAGTTTCTGTTTCACTCCCAGCTGGCATTATGTATTTCTATGTTGAAACACTAGAGTCAAACAATGAGTGACAGCAGAATTATTGTAAAGATGAAGAAATGGACTTGAGTCACTCCAAATCTGTCATTTGATGTGACCACTCAGAGTTATTTTTTATTTGTAATTAAAATAGTGAAACAGAGCAGAACATGCAAGTTTTAATACTTTTATTTGATAAATGCAAATTTTAGTTCATTAATTTTTTTCAATTTGAATATCTTTAAAATTAAAATCAAGTTCTTAAAATTATTATTCTTAGTTATTTTTATTTTATTTTTTATTCTTGTTCAAGTACAGTTGTCTCCATTTTCCTGCCACCACTTTCCCCTGCCCCACCCATTACCACTTCTCACACTCAATCCTCCCCACATTGTCTTTTTCCATGGGTCCTTCATACATGTTCCTTGATGACCCTTCCCCATTCATTCCCCTATTATCCCCCACCCTCCTCCCTTCTGGTTACTGTCAGTTTGTTCTTTATTTCAATGTTTCTGTTTATATTTTGTTTGCTTATTTGCTTTGCTGATTAGATTCCTGTTAAAGGTGAGATCATATGGTATTTGTCTTTTACCACCTGGCTTATTTCACTTAGCATGATGCTCTCCAGTTCCATCCACACTGTCTTGAAAGATAGGAGCTCCTTCTTTCTTTCTGCTACATAATATTCCATTGTGTAAATGTACCATAGCTTTTTGATCCACTTATTTATTGATGGGCACTTAGGTTGCTCCCAACACTTGGCTATCATAAATCATGTTGCTTAATTATTATTAAACCATACTGTTGTTATTCATTACACAATAGACCAATATATAGGTGTCAGTCTTTTCCACTTTATAACACATACACTAGTGTAATTAAGAAATATTAATCCTCTATTTTACTTTCCATTTTTGTGCTGCAATATTACTTGTCTATTCATCTTATTATGGCATGATTTTATATACACATGTATATTTCAATAAAAGGCAATTTTCACTGCCTATCTTTTATCTAGCCATTATTGCATTAATTGTATGTCATGATTATTACAGAACATAACTGTGTTATAATGAGAGCTGTAGAAAATGACCTGACCCCCTTCCAGTGTCAAATACACTAGGAATGTCATTCCCTTCCTCCAGCTCTTCCCTTCCCCTTCTCTCCCCAAACCCACTGTGTGAGAACATAAAGTTTGAGCACACTTTGTGACTCTCCTGAATCTACAAGTTCTGAAAGAAATGTTTGGTGTTCAGTAAGCATTCATTATGGATAGCATATTTTCCTATTTTCTCCATTTTTATGCCTATTTTCTCCATTTTAAAAAAAATATATGGGTCCCTGGCTGGTGCAGCTCAGTGGATTGAGCATGGGCCAGTGAACCAAAGTGTCGCTGGTTCGATTCCCAGCCAGGGTATATGCCTGGGCCGCAGGGCCAGGTCCCCAATTAGGTGCATGCAAGGGGCAACCACACAATAATGTATCTCTCCCTCTCTTTCTCCTCCCCTTCCCCTCTCTCTGAAAAATAAATAAATTCTTAAGAAAAGAAAAATATATATATTGGGTTATTTTATGAGGAAGAAAGAACAATTAATTGCCTATTGGGATTATCATGGATTGTATTCTTATTTGGAATTCTAATTTTCTTAAAGACAATATAATTATAAAAAATCTATGAAGTTCTATTCAAAGAATGAAATAAAATTGACTGAACTGAAAAGATTGTGGAGAGAAAGTATTAGAAAAAAATAAATAAGTACACTATTTTACTCCAGTTATCTCCTGTTCCCTCCAAATTTCTGAAGAGCTACAACAACTTTCCCAATAGGAAGAAAATGTTGTTTGAATCATAGGCTTAAATAAGTTTTATTGCAGCTGAATCTGAGCAAATAGTTGGAGACAGCTCTGTGTTCTGAAAACTAAGGCAGACTTGATAACTTCAGCACAATGCTCATCCCTAGAAATGAATCCCAAAGACAGAAGCCCCAGACATTAGACACAAGTGCCTTTAACATTTTTCGCAATGTGAACTTCATTTTTCTGTAACCTCTACAAGCAAAGACTCTGGAGACAGACAACTTTGGCCTAAATAGCAGGTCCATCACTTTGTTGTGCAGTCTTGCAAGTTATTTAACCTCTCCTTGGAAAAACAACAACAAAAAACTGTATTAAGTGGATTAATATATGTAAAGTGTTTAGAACATATTGACATATGTAAAGTACTTAGAACAACAAATATATGTATATTATTATTTTAATAAGTAACATTGTTAATATACTGGTTCTACATGTGTCTTTGATTCTTTTTTAAATATATTTTATTGATTATGCTATTACAGTTGTCCCATTCCCCCTCCATTCCCCTCCACCCTGCACACGCCCTCCCACCCACATTCCCCCCTTTAGTTCATGTCCATGTGTCATAAGTTCTTTAGCTTCTACTTTTCCTACACTATTCTTGCCCTCCTCCTGTCTATTTTCTACCCACCATCTATGCTACTTATTCTTCGTACCTTTTCTCCCTCTCTCCTCCTCCTACTCCCTGTTGCTGACCTTCCATGTGATCTCCATTTCTGTGTTTCTGTTCCTGTTCTACTATTTGCTTAGTTTGCTTTTGTTTTAGGTGTGGTTGTTAATAACTGTGAGTTTGCTGTCTTTTTACTGTTTATATTTTTTATCTTCTTTTTCTTAGATAAGTCCCTTTAACATTTCATATAATAAGGGCTTAATGATGATGAACTCCTTTAACTTGACCTTATCTGAGAAGCACTTTATCTGCCCTTCCATTCTGAATGAAAGCTTTGCAGGATAGAGCAATCTTGGATGTAGGTCCTTGCCTTTCATGACTTGGAATACTTCTTTCCAGCCCCTTCTTGCCTGTAAGGTCTCTTTTGAAAAATCAACTGCCAGTCTGATGGGAACTCCTTTGTAGATGACTGTCCCCTTATCCCTTGCTGCTTCTAGAATTCTCTCCTTTATTTTAATCTTGGCTAATGTAATTATGATATGCCTTGGTGTGTTCCTCCCTGGGTCCAACTTCTTCGGGACTCTCTGAGCTTCCTGGACTTCCTGGAAGTCTATTTCCTTTGCCAGATTGGGGAAGTTCTCCTTTATTATTTGTTCAGATAAGTTTTCCACTTATTGCTCTTCCTCTTCCCCTCTTGGTATCCCTATAATTCAGATGTTGGAATGTTTAAAGGTGTCCTGGAGGTTCCTAAGCCTCTCCTCATTTTTTTTTTGAATTCTTGTTTCTTCATTCTTTTCTGTTTGGTTGTTTCTTTCTTCCTTCTGGTCCACTCCATTGATTTGAGTCCCAGTTTTTTTTCCCATTACTATTGGTTCCCTGCGTGTCTTCCTTTATTTCACTTAGTGTAACCTTCATTTTTTCATCTAATTTGTGACCAAAATCAACCAATTCTGTGAGCATCCTGATCACCAGTGCTTTGAACTGTGCATCTGATAGGTTGGCTATCTCTTGGTCCCTTTGATGAATTGGCTCTGGGGCTTTGATCTGTTCTCCCATTTGAGCTATTTTGGTCTTTCTTTTCTTTTCTTTTCTTTTCTTTTCTTTTCTTTTCTTTTCTTTTCTTTTCTTTTCTTTTCTTTCTTTTTCTTTTCTTTCTTTCTTTTTTTTGGTCTGGTAGTGGCTGTTATATAGTGAGGGGTGGAGCCTTAGGTGTTCACCAGGGCAGAGCAGCCCAGTCACTGTGTTGTGACACTGTATGTAGGGGCGGGGTCTGAGAGGGAACAATGGTGCGTGCTCTGCTATCTCAAGTATTTCAGTCCCTTCCTCTGCTTTCCACAAGCAAATTGGGCCCTCTGGTGCTGACTTCCATGTGGGTGGGCTTGTGTATGTTCTAGGACCCTGTGGGTCTCTCCAGCAAACTCTCCTGTGAGGCTGTCTCTCCCAGCATTTCAACTGTCACAAGTGTTTTCAATCAGTGTTTTTAAGTTTTGTTTCCTGGCACTGGGCCCCCGGATTGCAAGGTCTGTCTCACTCCCTATTTTTGCCTGGATTATCTGTGTGTGAATGTGGGACCACCTGGTCAGCCAGACGCCTTGCGTGGCCTCACTGCATCTGCCGGTTGCCACCCTGCACCCGGGGTCCACTAGCCGCTGCCTGCACACCTGGGTCCTGTGCACCTGGGTCTGCCAAACTCCACTTTTTCCTGCTGTGTCTCCGCCCCTCTCACCTATCTGGATGAATAGTTGTCAGACTTTCATACAGTTCAATTTTCTGTTCATTCTGGATGTTTTCTTGTTTCTAAATCTTTGTTGTCCTTAATTTTGGTTGTGCAAGGAGGCACAACGTGTCCACCTAACACCTCCATCTTGGCCGGAAGATCTGTCTTTGATTCTTTATTTTAACCTTGTGAAGTATGACTAAGTGAAAAGTAAATGATTTTAAGTCAGCAAAAGTAGAAAGAGTATTTTAACTCTTTCTCATAGTTTGGTAAAACCAATGAATTTATAGGGTTTACTTTAATATTAAGAAATATTTTACCTAATTCTTCTTTTCAAATACCACTTATATAACCTGCAATTGTTGGTATTTTTCATGTTACAATCTTGTGACTCATGGAGGATGTAAACAAGTGCTGATGAAAATTGGTTGTAATACGATAATTGTTGAGATTATATTATTCTTAAAAGAATATCAATAATAATTCTGAGAGGACAATGGCAAGAACAGAACATAATGTTTTTAAAAGAAAAATCCAAGGTCATATCCCAGATACAAAATGACTAACCATCTTTTCTTCTGAGTAGTTGCTGCCTTTTAACCAACCATATCCCCAGTCCTTCTTTACTCTCCCAACTAATAGACATAAATAAGATACTGAATTGCCCCCAATTCTTACATTCAATGTAAAATTGCCCTCATCACTCCTTAGAATAATCTAACACACATCCAAACCCTCTAAGAGATAGTCTAGAGTCCAATTCCTATATATGTGTTATCTCTTGCTATCTGTAAGTCAAAACTTTTTTAAGCTACAAGTGTTTCCTGTGATCTTTTGTCAGTGGTCTTTAAATTTTTCTTTAGCTCAGATTTTTATAAAAAATCTATAGGAGAGAACAACACATTATACATTTTTTTGTCTCTCAGTGAATCTGTAGAGCTGCACGTATTCTATAGTTGACCATACCAGTCGTTAATTGGCTGTGAAGCAGGGAAGTTGGAAAAGACAGCATTTTATCTGTACTAATGTGACTTTAGTAGATCAGTAATTTGTCTTTAAAAGTATATTTTCTATAAGTCATCTATGAGATTAAAATAAATAAATAATAACTTTCCTGGTTTTCTGGATTTATTTTTGTTTTAAAAATTGCTACAACAGCAACCCATGGGAAAACACTCATATTAAACTAAGATTATAAAATCACTGTATACTCAATTACTTTTTAAACAGACTGTGGAAATGCATACTTCTATTTAGGAATGCAAGGGTTTATATTTTATGAGAATAGTTAATTTTATAATTAATAGTCTATAACATCAGGGAGAATACTGTCAATATTCATCCCCTCCTCTTTCTTTTGTGTTTCTGTTTGACACTATTGACAAGCAAAACTTTAGCACACTGAAAAAGTGTGTATAAACATTGCTGCAAGGCTTAAACAATATGTCTGAGTAACAGTACCACTTGATTGTTGTTTTACTCTCTTTTGTTTTTTTCTTTGCATTTGTAGTTTATTTTTACTTTTATATTTTATTGGGAATTTCCCCAAAGTGTTTATGCTTTCAGGGTAATTCATCGTGTAGGAGAAAAGTCAACTAGGACAAAGTGACCCAGAAGAGCGACTGGGAACTGGGAAAGAGTTTTGTTTAGGTTACTTAGAAACCACCAAACCGTCTGGTTTCAGTTAGGTAGTCATAATTTCTGCTTTGGCTTCTGTACACCCCGCTTCCGATAAGGACACCTCAAGGCTAGAGTTATTTTCGCATCAGCTTCTGTACCTCCTGCTTTTGCCACATAGGATATGGCGTCCAGAGAGCAATAAAAGCCCTGCCCAGCCAAGGTTCGGGGCCCAGAATTTGGAGACTGCCTCCTCTGGGTCCGCACGTGTAATAAAGCCTCACTCCGTCACCCCAATCACGCCAGTCATTATTTTCCGAATTATTTTCCGTAACAATAAGACTAGGTCTTTCATGTCTTTATTACCTCATGAAAATCACATTGGGCTATACAAATTTAAGAATAAAGAAATAATTTTGGCTACAGCAGACTGAAGAATTCAAAATTGAGATGAATCTCCCTAGCCCACCATTTTGTCTAAGCACTGCATTTCTCAATCTAATATTTTATCCCCATTTCCTGCTGTATTTGACAATGGAGATGAGGAGCCGTAGTGGTTTTGGGCTGGCAAGGTGACCACACTGTGAAGTGAATCTCTAAAATACAACAGATAATACCAGCATTAGAGAAGCCCTCTGAAGTAACTAGGCTTGAAATTCTATTATGAATACTAGTCAGGTTGTTACTGTAGGTAGATGAACAACTGGAGGTTTATCGAATTTTCATCTGTTTCTGCACTTCCAGATGTTTAAACAGAGTTGCATAAGGCCTGGATTTTTCACCGAGAATTGCTATAAAACTGAGAAAAATATCCATTGGCAACAGGAGGAACAAGGTACCATTATTTGTAAATGTTGGCATTAAAGCTGAGCCTGAAAGAGCCTCATCGTTTTAAAGTCAGAAGCTGAGTGAGCAACATTTTTGAACCCCAGTAATTTATCATCAGTCTAGATTTTCAAACTAGATCCAGATGACTCACAAGTGTCCACAAAGAATGGCTGGGTTGGAGGTGCTAAAGGAAACCAGCCAACCTAGCATATATCTTTTCTCACAGCATACATGGTAGAAAACTAATGCTACTATCATTATTGGATTATATTTTAAATTTCAAATAATGTTCCCTGGAAGCCTTAAAAAAACAGTTTTTTTCAAATCAGGCAGAATAAAAGCCACCAAAAAGGGCACATCATTAGTGAGTATTATGTCTTCCTTTACAAGAAAAGTTTCTAAGACAGAGAAATGCAATTCTGCTTAAAAATAATAACAAAGCTGATCTGGGGCAAATAGTTCAAATAAAAACATAAGTTAAAACAATTCTGTTAGAACATTACTTCAATATTTAAAATTTTAGATTTTAATTTTGAGGATGAAACAAAGTCCTATTTTTAATTTGTTTTGTTGTTTATTATATTTCTTATACAAATAACTGGGTTGTAAAATGCTACAAATGGAATTAATACTTAGGAATTTATGCAACACACAAGTGCTTTCTAAGTGCCAGGAACTCTTCTAGTTGAGGGGGATGCAGAAATATCCTGTAGAAATGTGTATCAGATATACATATGTTCCTGCTTGTGTCAAAGCCCACATTCTACAGAGGCAGAGTTCCTTCCAATGTCCTAGAGAATTTCTTAATTAAAGTGTGGCCATCTTCTCCAATCTCAGCTTCAATCTCCCCAGAATGGTCTCCCCTGCCTGACCAGCCTTTATAAATTAGAACTCCACTGTTATTTATTATGTCAGGTCTCTGTGACCTTTACACACAGTATCAATATTTTCAACATTTATATGATTTCAATTCATCTTTCATTTTTCTGTCCACTCACTATATTGTAAACTTCCTGAGATTAGGGACCAAATCTGTATTATTTTCCACTGTGATTTTTGCATTTAGCACTGTGTTTGCCCCAAAGCAAGTTTACTTTGTCTTCATCTAGGGTTCCAAAAAAATTATAATCTCAAACATAATATTACATTCAATTTGATAATACCATGATCAATTTTTAAATTAACTTTTATTTCACTTGTGTTGAGTCACAACCAAAGTAGGAAGAAAGGTAATACTTGTAAAATATTTCTATATGCTACTTCTCTTTTTAAATAACAAAATGAATAAAAACTTTACTCATTATAAAACAAGTACTATAGAAAATTTGAAACTACAGGAAAACTTTTTATTTTTTTATTTTGGAATAATTATAGATTTATAGGAAGTTACAAAGAGAGTACAAAGAGGTCTCATGTACCCTTCACATGCTTTTTCCCAATTTTTACATTTTATATAACTATAGTACAATATCAAACTCAAGAAACTAATGCTGGTATGGTGTGTGTGAATAGTTCCGTATCATACCATCACATGTGTAGATCCATGTGACTAATACTGCATGTAAGGTACAGCACGGTGAGTCCTCCCTCATGCTCCCTGCATAGTATGGTCGCACTCACCCTCCCCCCACTACCATCTTAACCACTGGCAACCACCAGTGTGTTCTCCATCCCTATAATTTTGTTATCTCAGGAATATTATATAAAAGGAACCATGCAGTATACAACATTTTTATTTTTTCACCTTTTTTAGAACTTGTTCTTTTATTCACTTTTTTTAATGTTTTGCAATTTTTATTTTATTTTTATTGTTGTTCTATTACAGTTGGCCTAACCTTCCCCCATTGCTCTCCCCTGCCCCACCCACTCCCCACTCCCACAATCAGTGCCCACCCTATTGTCCATGTCCTGATTCATTTATATTTGTTAAAGAACAAATCTCTAATGACCATGAGATGCATCCAGATTGTTGTATGTAACAGTAGCTTCTTTGTTTTTATTGTGGAGTAGTATTCAGCTGAACAATACAACATTGTTTAACCATTCACCCATTGAAGGATATGCAGGTTGTTTCCAGTTTTTAGCTATTACAAACAATGATGCTATTCACAGCATTTAAAGATTTGTATGTAGACATAATTTTCATTTTCATTTTTATATGGACATAAGACTTTTCTTATTTTATTTTTGTTTCTCTTAAGGAAATAAGTAAAAGTTGTATGAAAAATTATTATAAAAATTTGAAACTATATAACATTTTTTACCCTCACCCAAGGACATGCTTATTGATTTTGGAGAGGGGAAAGGAAGGATAGAGAGAGGAAGAGAAACATCAATGTGAGAGAGAAAACTTGATAGGTTGACTCTTACATGCACCTTGTTTGAACCGGAAACCTAGGTATGTGCCCTGGCCAGGGATTGATCCCCAAACCTTCCAATGTACAGGATGATGCTCAACCAACTTAGCCACCTGGCCAGGGCAGAAACTACATAAAATTTTTAAGAGAGGAAAAACGATCACCTATTTTTCCACAAGTGAACATCAATCACTATTCCTATTTTGTTATTTTCTTTCTGTATATAAGATTTTTACTGCTGTTTATAAATAGTTATGATCATGTCAAAAAACTGCTGTTTATAAATAGTTATGAACATGTCAAAAAAATTGACGTAAGTCAAATTTTTGTATCCTGATTTTTTTCTTTACTATCATGAAAAAATTGTTACCAAAAATGTAGGAAAGATACACAAATATAAACATACACAAATATAAACATAGGCTTATTTGAAATAAAGCATAATAGTTAAATAAATACCAACCCCAAGACCACCACCATTTTAAGAATTAACATGTATTATTATCATTAACACTCCCTTCAGTTCTCTCTGTGTTTTATCCTTTAGTTTTAGGGTATTTTTCAAGATATCTTGTCAACCATAGTGCTGAAAATAGATGTCATACTTTTGAAGCAAGACTTTAAATGGGAAGAGACAGGAGGACCCCTAACTTTTGTTTTAATTCACTGTAACTGGTAATGTATCTCCTTTCTTTCCTCTTAGTATTTTTTCAAAAAAATCTTACTGGAAGCATCAAAACTTTCTTCCTTTGCAAATATTATAATTTAAGTGTCTTCAAAATAAAGGGCCAATTAATTTGATACTATATTTGACTTTTTAAAATATGGTGGAATTTAAAACCTTACCTGTGAGCATTTTTGTAATTTATGTTTGTTGTATAGTTAAAGCAGCTGGCCAGGCTTTTTCTCCATTATTGAAATGGAGGTGCTGCTCTTGAATTGAATATAGATTTTTCTGGGTATGAATTAGTTTTATTCTTGTACCGCATCAGAAAGCTAATTTTTGGTTATATTTCTGCATTGTGAATACATGATGTTTGCTTTGTTCTTTGTACTTTACCTCTAATAAATATCATAAAAATTATACACTCTAAACTATAATTAGTCCAGCTTCTAGGGGAATATGAAATTTAGGTTTATACATATCTTTTTTTAACTTGTCACTGTCAGACTCTCCCTCTTTCCCAGAAAAACTGCAATTGTTATGCTTTTTATTTAGAGCTATTAAAATTTTAATAGAGACTCAAATCACTCTTGACATAATTGGAAGAATTACAAAATCAGATTTGTGAAGCTATATATAGATTCTAATGATTTTTCCATCTGTTATTATCCTCTGGATATTCAGAAAACTTAACATGAGAAAATGCTTCTACTGAGATCTGTGTCAGAAAAGCACAAAGGCAGGGATCTCTAGGTAGGTGGGAAGCTTCCTTACAGTTTTCAACGAAACATAAGCATACACAACAAAGTCAGCAGTTCTAGCAATTCTGCTTTCAACTGGCCCTTGGCCTGTTGATGATCTTAGTACACAGAGCTTCCTAGAAAAGTGATATTAAAACAGTAACATATCATTGAAAGAAACTGATGGCAAATACACAATGGAAATTGGCAAAGAAAGTGATCACAATGCTTCAAAATGAAAATCGATCCTCAAGTGTGATCCTAACCGGTGTCCTCCAGGTGTCCCAGACTTCATTCTGAGACTTTTAGGTCACATTGTATATAGTATAGGTATCATACACATATATATTCATATTTAATTTTAATGAATAACTTATGGCAACTTTAGTCTTACTAATCTGATTACTAGAAATCAGTCCCACTCACAAAGTGTCAGTTGTTGTTTCTCAGAGATGCTTAAAGGGCTTCTCATGTACAGATTCTAAATGAGCTGGTCACCTGTGATCACTCTGCAACATCCACCCTGTTTTCTTTCTTTGCTATTCTGGTTCTCATTTGTCCATTTCTCTGGCTGCAAAGCCACTAGATGATGCCCAGTTACTACTGACTGTCCCTGACTGACTTGCTATGTTCTCCAGTCCTCAAGGCACCAAGGTTTTTCTTCCCATCAAAACTACATGTTTTTCTCCAGGACTTGAAGCAGATCTCATTAGTTCCAGAATCTCACATATTTTTTTTTCTGCTGACTTTTATTTCATACCTGTGTGATTCCCAAAACTCTCATAAAAATAAGAATAAGTAAACAAAACTAACTCTAGTTCTATTTATTTCTGGACTTCTCCATCTACAGAAGCTCCGGTTCATTTCACAGGAGCAGACAGAATAGAAACCATAACTATACTAATTTCTCCATTTGATTGTAAATGAACCTCCTTTGTGTTGCCCCAGGTTTTATGTGCACTATTGGTACATGCTAGTTTATATAAAGTTACTGGGAAAGAAGACTAGGGCTTTATCTGCACTCACCGTGTCTGGCACATCAGCAGTCTATTCATTCATCAAATATTTATTGGGGAGACTATTATGTCATAGACACTAGATAAGTGGAATCTACCCTCATGGAGTTTACATTCTAGAAGGAATGACCTAAACATAAACAAATAAGAAAACATACATTTTGAAGTTGGAGGTTGTGCTGATGGCAGAGTAAGAATATTTGTTAGCAGATAATTGGAATAGAATGTGCAGCTTATTTACATAAGGTATTTAAGGAAGGATGATCTCTGGGAAAAGATCCTACAGATGAGACTTTGGAAACAGTGAAGAAAGAGCATTCCAGGGAGAGGGCAAGGTGCTCGGTGAACTCAAAATCGAAAAGAAAACAGGTGTGCTAGGGGAATTTTTTTCTGGGATGGAGTGAAATCAGATTCGGAGAAGAAGGTTAAATACCAAGTTGCTGTAAAGGGGAGAAGAAAAATTGAGTCATTGTTGGACTGGAATATGGAATCAATGGTATTTGGGGGGCAGAGTTTCTGTGCACTCTTTTAAAAATAGGAGTATGTTGATTGTCTAATCCAGTAGAGAGGAGCCTGATGATACAAGACAGGAGACAGCAGAGGAAGTGGAGATGCTTACTTGGATGGGATCCAGAGGCATCTGCAGAAATTCACATTCGATAGGAGCGAGAACACTTTTCTAGCCTTATCAGAAGATGGATATAGGGTCAAGTCAGTGTATAGATTTGGGGAAGGGAATAGGAGGCATTTCTGCTAAGCAAACAAAACTCCCTTTGTTATGAGGGGGGATCTAAAAATGTAATTTATTTATTTAAAACTATGTATTTATTCTTACATATTTAAATGTCAGTCACCTTCAAAATACTCTCCATTTGATGCACCTATCAAGACTTTTTTCCCACTGCTCAGAACAGGTTTGTTTTTTTTTAAACATTTTATTTATTTATCTTTAGAGGGGAAGGGAAGGAGAGAGGGAGAGAAACATCAATGTGTGGTTCCCTCTTGCGTGCCCCCTACTGGGGACCTGGCCTGCAACCCAGGCATGTGACCTGACTGGGAATCAAACTGCGATCCTTTGGTTCACAGGCCCACGCTCAATCCACTGAGCCACATTAGCCAGGGCTCAAAACGGTTTTTGAACTCATCAATTCTGATGTCTTTTAGTATTCCTGCTAGTTTTTTTGAACATTTTTTATTGTTGTTCAAGTACAGTTTTCTGCCTTTTCCCCCACCCCTCCCCACCACCCCAGCCCTCCCCACCTCCCTCCTCTGTTTCTAGCCCACCTTGTTGTTGTCCATGTGTCCTTTATAATTTTTCCCGCTTTTGTTTCACCTCTTCCACATCAACAAAACATTTCCTTTTGAGGATTTGTTTCATTGGGGGAAACGAACAAACAAAACATCACTTGAGGTGAGATCAGGTGAATAGGGAGGGTGGGGCATAAGGGCCATGCAATTATGGGCAGGTGCACTTGTAAATTACCCATCATGAAATGGGCAAACACCTTCAAAGAGTCTTCAAACAAAAATTCACTGAAGTCCCTCACTACAATGCCATCTGGTACATTGATACAGATGGGTTCCTAGAAAACTCAGCTAGCAGGGGAAGCATTTGCTTCAAGGAGCTTACCCTCCAGAAGATAATTCCAGGTTTTGGGGGGTTACCCCTTGTACATTGAGCTTTTAAGGAACTTAAAAACTGCCATTCTAATATCAAGTAGTTCTTTGAATATTTAATGAACATAAAGTAATATAGAAGCTTGTTATCTAATGTATATTTTCATGCCACTCTCAAGAGATTTTAATTTCATAGTTCTTGGTGTGGAGTGGGTATTTCAAAAAGTTCTAAAAACTGATTTTTATTGTAGGTGATCTCAGAATCTCAGATCTCAGAGTTGCAGAACTCTGGTGTAAATGAATCTCAGATTCAGTTATGTGCATATAGAACAGTAAGTTAAAGATCCACGTTGAAGTACATACTTCTATGGACAGCAGCTCTCTTGCTTTCTTCCTCAGTGTTTATCTACAATACTGAGACAGAGTTAGTTCTTGACCTTTACTCTGGAAAAATAATATCCTAGACTTCATAGCTTCAGGTTGAAACTGTTTTCCTCAAAGTCACAAAACCCCATGTCATTGAAATCTCCTATATTCAGGGCATAAAAATTGTCTTTGTTCATATCACCCCTCATGAGCAATGCTACCTGCATCACTGTGCTCTCCACAGCCTTCCCCCTTTAGCTTCCTGTAATCATCTAGATCCACAGATCCTAGCTTCCCTTATATGAACCAGCTCCCACCTTGCTCACAATCCCGATACCCCAAGGTGACTCACAGCAAATTTCCTGCTGTCTGTGCTGTGAACTCACACCCAGTCACAACTCAGAAGAACCTGCTGTGCCCCAGCTAGGGACCATGTGGCATCTCAGACCACATTTTCAGTATTCATTGTTTTCCAGTTTGTGTAACAGAAAGCTAAAAATGACTTTTTTGAAGTGAAATAGGTTACAACAGTTCTGGTCAAATAATCTATGCTACATATACAGCCACATACTCACACCCACATTAGAATTTCAAAATGCATGTTCACATGTTTTAGGCTAAGTCCTGCATTTTTTAAGTATTTAGTTTTTACCTAAACAAAGTTATTTCACACATTTGACAATTTAATCTGTTTCACTACTGTTTTTGTGAGTGGTCTATGAAGCAACTCGCTACTGACAGAAAATTTGAAAAACTCTGACAGAGAATAATAACATTCTCGAAGCTGAGCAATACTTCTGTTTCTAGGTTATCAACCAAATGTGAATATTAAATTTAAATATAAATATGAATTTAGAAAATACAATGATAATGAATTCAAGACTCTTCAAAGCTAAAACTCACCTGAATTTGGCAGTTTTGGAGTAATTATTGAGTTAACTGTAGGGAACTGGTTTGTGGTCAGTAGATCAAATTTCATAACGCAGCTACAAATCAAATCAATCAGACAAAAATTGAACTTTTGGTCTTCTTGATATTGGATTATTTCTGAAAAATAATATCCTTTTCTTTGTGTGAGTCTGAGCCAAAAGGAGATGACTCAGTTATATTTATAATACAATATTCTATGATATATAAAATCTTTGCACGGTGGTTAAAAAGACAGAAGGGAGAGACTTGCTGGATGCATGTTTGGGTGGCAGGTAATGTGCTCTCCTAGAAGTATGGAGGTGAAAGATGGCAGCAGGGGCCCTGACATTTATTAATGCTAATCACAGGAGATGACAAATATAGAGTATAGTGCTCCAGGTGCTACTGTCAGCATAGGGCATTGTGGAATCATAGATCATTAGAGTGCATTTAAAAAACTCTTCTTCATGAGTATACATACGTAATTAAAATAAATCAAATTTTAATTCTGGTTATTGTTATGGTGGGAATGTGAAGCATTAAAGTATTTATTTTTATTTACATTTACTGGCCGAATATGGATGAATAGCATATGCAACCCACGATCAGGATTTGGAGCAACGGACATAAAGGAAAACCAGCTAACACTGAAATAGAGATAAAGGAAGAGTGCTGTTGCTACATGCTAAGATGTATGGCACTGGAAAATGATTGAACTTATTTCTGGCATCCTTATCAAATTTCTTGGTAAGACAATGATGTAATTTTATTTGTACATTGTGAGAAATAATATCCTTTTAATATCAACAATCATTGGCTATGTCTCATGGATTATGATATTAAATAAGAATCTTTTAGATCCTTAAGACCTTTAAATCAGGCAGAGTAGGAAAAAAAGAAAACTTGGCATTTGAATGAAAAACAGGAAATAATTTAGCAATATGGTCAATTAACTTTTCTAAGAAAGAGGGGATTTGGCAAGTTGTGCTGTCACAGGGACATGCAGAGCATATGACTTTCTGATGACTGGGGAGTTTTTAATTAATTAAAACTGGTAAGACAGCAAGGCGGTGGACACTGTTCAGTTTTTAACAGGAGAGCATTAGACCAGATGCATTCAGGGGCTTGTGGCCAATATCACAGATTTGCTGAATAAGGATGACTGAGTCTCTGTGATAAGGAAGTTTAACTAATTATAGGCCAGATAGACCAGCAAGTGAAAACCACTTCAGAGGCTGCGAATGGGTTGGAATAAGCATGCTTCTGGAGGGTTCTGGAGGAATTCAACAACTTGAGACATTAGTGAAAAAAATCATAATTAATTATTTTGAAGCTATTAATAGTTAGTGTATAATATATCTCAAACAGACTTAGGACAACCATCTGGTTGACTGAATTCGACTCTACGCTGAGCTCCACCATAGTAGCGTTGAGACAGGGGCGATTCACAAGTGCCCCGTGAATTTTTAGGCACATGACCTTCGACAAATACTAATGTACAGGGTATGGCAATAGTAGATTTGTAGACGTGAGTACATGAAGCACAGATTTTGTTCTAGTGTTACTGTTTGTTAATCATTGTATTACTTTCCATGTGAACAACTGTAAACCTGCATTTGCTCCACCCTATATATAGAGATTCATCACATGCATATTTTGATTTTATCTCTTTTAAATTTATACCATGTAGGAAATTGTTTGCTCAGCTAATATAATTTGACTAGTACATATCTGTGTTTTGGACAAATATTATTGCCTCAGATTGGGCAAGTTCTTTTTTTCTCAGATGACATTTTTAATATATAAAATTGTATAGAATCCACTAAAAACTATTCAAACTACTATACAAGTTCAGCAAACTTGCAGAATGCAAGATCAACATGTGAAACCAGTTGTTTTCTATAATACTTGCAATGAATAATCTGAAAATAAAATTTTAAACAAACAATTCCATTTATAATCACACTAAAATGAATAATATACTTAGGAATAAATCTAACAAAATAAGTGCAAAATCTACACTCTGAAAATAAACTCACTTAAAGATTGTATTCCTTACTGGTAGAAGCCACTTACTTCCCTTTTAAAGGCTGAAAATGCCAGAGTTTCATTTTCTGTTCTTTCAGCCTGATTTGGAAAAGGGGAATGGAGAATTCATCTGGGGATCTTCTTCTTGGATACAAAGACATACTTAAGGACAGCCCTCTTTTCCTTTTTTTCCTTTCTCCTTTGAATGTTTTGTGTTAGTTAGGATGCTCGGTGCTTTGGTGCTCAAGGACACCTAGTGAATGTGAAGAGAAGCTAGGCCGGAGGACTGGCATAACTGAATCGGGTCTAGAACCATCTATTCTGGGTTTCTTGTTATATCATATATTCCATGTATTCCAAAACCTGTAGAATCTTAACACATTGCTCCTATTTTACAGTACCAATCAGTTGCCTGATCATAGATATATAATACAATTGAATATAAAATCTTTTTTAAAAACACATCTTCATAGTAGTAGAGAAGGTATAAATTAAACTGTATTGTTATAAAAGATATACATGTTCAACAGGTTATTCTGACGGAGCAGTAATCAAACTTAATCTTAACACAACATACTTGATGCTTTTCTCTCATTTCCGCATTCTCTCCTTTCATCTTAATGTATACTGGCATATTAAAAATGCCTTCTTTTAAGAGTAACTTCTAGGCAAGATGTTAACACAGAGAGAAATTATAGAAGCTGGTTCCATTTTAATTGGTTTATGATTCACTTCACAAAATAATTAGGTGTGTTAACAAATTTTCTTATAATAATTAGTCTTGTAGTTCACAATCATAACTGCACATTAAAGCCCCCTGAGGAGCTTTGAAAAAAACTACAAATGACCACCCACTGAGACTCAGATTTAGTTGGTCTGAGGCAGGACCAGAGGATATTTTCTACAAGTTTCTACAGCTGGCTTTAATGTGCAGTCAGGTCAGAGAATTCTTACACTGACCCTTCTTCAAGGAAAGCACTCCCAGACTGGAGAAGGTGGGTATGTGTAGGCAGAGGAACCTTGGATGCCCCACTCCTTAAAGTTTTTCTGTGGGCCTCAGATTTGGTTAATAGATTGGACACAGCCTTAGAAAAGTGGCTCAGTCACAGAGGAAAGCAGCCAGCTTGGAGGAGTTCCAGTTTGTCTTGGTTGTTTTTCTCAGAAAAATCTGAGAGAAACACAGGCAATATAAGGTGTCATCTTGTTTTTGGGGGGCTGTTTTGTTTTTTATGCTCACTGGAGGACATGCTTATTGATTTTAGAGAGAGGGGAAGGGAAGGAGAGAGAGAGGAAGAGAAACATCAGTTGGCTGCCTCTCACATGCACCCCCAGGACGAACCTGCAACCCAGACATTGGCCCTGACCAGTAATCCAACCTGCGACCTTTCAGTTTACTGGATGATGCTCCAACCAACTGAGCCAAACCAGACAGGGCAAGATATCATCTTGTTGAATAAAACTCCGTAGTCATCAAAACATCCATGTTTAATATGTGTAGCAATATGGAAAAGGATAGGTGAGTTACAATTATATCAATATCAGCAAGAAATCTAAAATTGAAGTAATTAACAATATTGTACAGTTCGGATGCATGCAGGAAGTACCAAGTATTTTCTTAATTACAGTCCACAGGGAGGTGACACACCCCAAACACAGCACTACCCACAGTGGTACTAAAAACACGTATACCCAGGAGAAAATAAAACAGAGGTTAGGGACAGTCTGTCTTTTAACATCCTTTTCTTATAAAATAAGACATCTGTCACAGAAAATACTAACCAGTAAATGTGTATGTTAATGACATAATTATAAAGCAGATATCCTTGTAATTACCAACCAGATCAATAAATAAAGTTTGCCAGCAAGCCTGCCCTTGTGGCCCAACACAGATACAAGCACTTGCGTCCTCCAAAAGAAATCACTGGCCTGGTTTTCCGTTAGTCACTTTCCCAGCTTCTTTTACAGTTTTCACGCCAGTGCACCTCCCTAGACAGTACAGGTTGGTGTTGTTCATGCTGAAAAGTTGATATGCCTCTTTATTCTCTTTAAATCTTAGTTTCTCTGTCCATCCCTTTCATTGCCTTACACTTTATCTGCTAAGAAACTGGTCTAAGCGACATTAGAATTTCCCACAGACTAGGTTTTAGAGGTTGGAAACTCATCCGGTTTAACATGCTGATGAGTGCTTTGTATATCTTCATAATCAGCAGCTGGATCTGAAGACTTGACTAGATTCAGATTCTCCCTCTTTGACAAGGCCACAGGTGGTATTATTACATTTTCTCATCAGGAACGCTGTGTCTAGTTGTTCCTCTTTCCACTACAGCAAATGTTGATAATTGATGTGTAGATCAATTAAGAAGTAACAAATTGGCTCTATTGTAATCCTGTTATTTCTTTGCAATTTATTAGCTGGAAAACCCTCTGTAAGAATAGATGAACCTTCCTTCATCTACTCTTTACTTAGAGTTCAATTATGGAGAGGAGACAGCATGCTAGGTTTTCTCTTTTATTTGCCAGTTTTCAGGAACATTTTTTTCTATTTTTCTACATATATAATCAGTTATTTTATATTATGATGATCATATTTGCTAGATTACCTACTTCAATTATTATTATTATTATGTGTGTGTGTAGAAACTGAAAATTTGCAAACTTTTTAAAACGTGGAATCACTGACTGTTCAGAAATTACACAGTTGGATCATGGATCCTGCAGAAAGGGATTAAGGATGAATCTGCACCATCCTAGCTGCTCCCCGTGCCACCTGCCTCCCAGGAAAGTCTGACACTGATTAGATACTGAGCCAGACCAATGCTGGCTGGAGATCCAGTGACAGCAACCTATCAGTTGATCCTTCCACTGGGTTCACAGTTTTGATCTGCACCCCACACATCACATTGATTTTGGTGCCTTGACACCCAATTATGCAGCCAATCAAACAATTTGGAATGATGAGTTTAAGAGAAGTAGTCTGAGCAGGTACATCCAAACCTGCACTGAATCCAGTGTTGCCATGCATCATGGGAAAATGAGACTGATGCATTGCAAACTGGTGCAGCTTGGTCAAACCTGGCTGTAGAATGGCATACTGCCCCTGAATGGCATAGGCCTCTAAAGGTGGTCCCACCAGGTCAGGGTTGAGGCACATGAACAGTGTGGTGTGGGGAATGCTCGCATTGTTGATGCCTGTGCTATACCTGTCCCCACCACCTGCAAAGACGAGCTGAGAACTGGAAGGCTTGGGCTGGTACTGGATGGTGTCCTTCGGGGGGAACTCCAGCCTGACCACACAGATCTGTCTCACACACTCAGTGATGGACTGTGAATGCCAGCAATAGTGACGGCCTGCTTGGTTGAGTTGGGGAGCATATCCCCTGCCATCTGGACCCGAGTCCCTGTACTCTTTCTTGTATTTCCTTGATCTTGCAACCCCCTTTCCCGATGAGAGAGCTACACTGACTAGCAGGGACCACTGGCCTCAGGGGACTGGAGGTCTACTGGCAGCTGTGCTATTGGTCATAGAGCTGCTGGTCTCCTCTTCCAGTTTGTCGATGATCATAGCAAAGGCTTTGAAGACAGCAATTAGTGGGTCAACCAAAGTGATAATTCTCTCAGGACAATTCCTTTCTGAGATTGATACATGCACCACTCTCCTTGAGCATCTTTTAACCAAATATCCTTTCTTTCCAATGATACTTCCGATTTCCTTTCCATGCATAAGTAGCCAGATGGTGAGAATGACTGGTGTCCATGTTGAGCCATGTTCAAAGCTCAAGTTGTCCCAGCTTTGGCCAGTGAGGTTTCTTGAAACTGGGTCTTGAGTCTTTTTGACTTCACCCTAGCAATATAATGGCTTCCTTGCTATCTAGCATAACAAAATATTCCAAGCTTGTATTAGTTTTCTAATTGCTGAGTAATAAATTTCCATAAATTTCAAGTCTTAAAATATCATCCATGTTTATTTTCTCACAGTTTTGTAGTTCAAAAGCCCAGCACTACATGGCTGGGTTTTTTGCTTAGAGTTTTACAAAACTGAAATCAAAATATTGGGTGAGCTACATTCTTATCTGGAGACTTAAGAAAAAATCTGCTTTCATGCTTATTTAAGATGTTGACAGATCCAGTTCCTTCAAGCTGTAGGACTTAGGTCTCCAAGTTCTTGCTGGTGGTCTCTTTCAGGTCCTAGAGGCCTCATTTTTTCCACATGATCAATTTTCCATATTCAAGCTAAGAATGACATGCCAAATCTCCCTTGTGCTTTGTGGGGTGTTTTGTTTGTTTGCTTGCTTAATTTCTTTTCCAGATTTATTGATGACAAATGATGATTTTAGGTATTTAAAGTGTACAGTGCAATGATTTGATATATGTCTCCCTTGCGCTTTGAACCTTGACCTCTTTTACAATCTGAAGAAGAAACCTCTGTGCTTTTAAAGTACTCATGTGGCTAGGTCAGCTAATCAGGATACTCTCCATATCTCTGGGACTTTAAGGACACCTGCAAATCCCTTCTTAGCAGTATCTGGATTAATGTTTGGTTGAATAACTAATATAAGAATCTGAGGGTATTATACACACATGTGTGTATAATATTACACATAACAAAACTCATGAATTTATACTAATATTTTAATTCAAATTCAGAAGTATAAGATTTTTGTATAACTTCAATATTTTGTATGTATCTCTGTTACCAAACCAAAGTTGAGGTTCAGCTGCCCACCCTCCCCATAGCCAAATTCCCAAGGCAGAGTTTGGTGAGAAAGGAAAGGGGTCTTTATTCAAACACTGCACAATCTGGGAGAATGGCAGACTCTTGTCTCAAAGCCCATCCAGTTCCGTAAACCCAGCGGAAACCCCAGCTGCCCACAGCCAGACCAAAACCAAAGGAGTATCCACAGAATTCCTTCTCCCATTTAAAATGCTATTCCTTGGGAACCACAGGTGGTCACTGAATGGTCATCCAGGAAGCCACTGTCAGGCCTCAGGTTTCCTCCCTAGAACCCCCATGTGGGGCCAGTGTGGCCAATGGCTGCATGGCTTGCAGGACCAGAAGGTCCAGCAAATGCACCAGCCAGTAAGTTTGTGAGGTAAGCAAGAGTACATACCTTCCTTCTCCTGGTTTTATACTAGTTTCCATAGTCACCGGACCAAGTGCTTTCTCAGCCCAAACTTCCCCATGCTCCGGGAGGGTCCGTGCCTGCAACCAGTCCCTTCTGTCAGCAGGCTAGACCGGTGGATTTCTCGTACAGCACCTCCCCCTGCTGCCTTCCTGATCTCTGTGGCACATGTGTCTGCCTCCTCTGGTCCCACAGTCAATCAAGTAGTGGGAGAGGGCAGGAGGGCTTTCCACCCCGCCAGCTGTTTCACTAGCCTTGCACATGCTCAGTGCAGTGCTTCCTCCAGTTGCTGTCTTGCCCAGGGGCGGGAGATCTGCCGCCCAGCTATCAGTATCATTTCCATTCATCAAACCAGGAATTCCGGTTGTTAAAGAAACATATGACGAAAGGAATTAGAGTTTCCTATAATTACTCATTGCTTTACAACATATTACACATACCACTATTTCAGAATGGCAGTTTTAATAATACTGCCACTAATAAACAACTTGAAAACACACATTTTAAATTACATAAAATATCTTGCCTTTTCTCTAACCACTAAAATTAGTTGTACTATGTCTATATTTTCAAATCATGTAACCATTACATATTCCTTTTTAATGCTCATTTTGTCTTTGTTCTATAATTAATGGTATGTTTGATACACATCACCAGTGTAGAAGACTCTCTAGTCGTTTTAACTGCTGGGGATTTTTCTCTACTAAATGCCTCAGGAGGGTTCTTAAAAAATACATGCCTTGAGTTCTTGCATGATAATAAGTTTATATGTGCTCTTTATAATCAAAAATCAGTTTTGCTTTATATAAAATCTCTTGTCCACATTTTCTTTCCCTTAGTGTCTTGAACATACTATTCCAATTTCCTCTGTTGAAATCTGATAGAAAGCTATTTTTAGTTTCATTATGATTCATTTTCTGTGTTTGCAAGACCAAAGGGCTCTTTTGATATCTAAAAGATTTTTTAATGTCACTAATTTTATACACCATCTTGTTGTTCACTGTAAATTAATATTCTCAACTATGCAGTGCACTCTTTCAGTTTCAAAGATCTTTAAAAAACAGAAATGTTTTCATGAATTATAGTTTTTAATATTAATTTGGTTTTATACCTTTTGTTTTTGTCTTCAGGTATTTCTATTTTTCCTAAACTGGATATTCTTTGTTACGCACATACACACACACACATATATATGCAACTGCACAAACACACACACATGTTAATTTTCATTGCTTTAAAATAGTTCTTTATTCTTTTTTAATTTAAATTTTATCATCTTTACCATTTTGGAAGTTATTATTTATTGTTTGGTCATTTTTTATTTTTCTTATAGTTTTAGTTTTAATATTTGAATTTTCTAAATGTCTATCATTCCTGAGCTTTATCAACTCATTTTTAGTTTCTTAAAAAAAATTAGTAATGCATTTTTCTCTTGCACTTTTTAAAATAATTTTTTAAATACCTTTGAGTTCATTTTGTTCAGTTTGTGGGTATGTCTTTAGGTGTGTTTTCATTATTTATAGAAATGTTATTCTATTTTTACCCTTTATTTATTATAACTATGATTTTTTGTTCTCAGTTTTTCTAAAGTTTTAGAGGGGGTTTTGATTCTAACTTCATATTACTCCTTCTCATGTATTTACATAGTATCAAAAATCTGACGGCCTGCTCTCTAGTCTTGTTCTGTTCCCCTTTCCTAGTCTTATCTGGACTTTGTCAAACTCAGGTAAAGTAAATACACAATAGCAAAAAGGCTCTTGCACTATTTCCAAGATCAGGGGCCTATGTTTTTGTTCAATATCATATATCCTATAGTCAGCACAGTGCCTGGCACAGAACACTCAGCACTAAATAGCGATGAAGATAAGAATAAATGAATAAGTAAAAGTATGCTAGTGCCTAAGCATTCCACTCGCATCAGCCTTAGTCCGGCATAACAGCTGAAAGGAGTTGACAGATAACCAAACCCATCATTGCATAGATAAGCTTTTAGTTTTTGGTTAGTGTTGCAGCAGCTTCAACCTATTTCCACTTTTGACATTTTCAAATGGGGACTTAGGTTAGGTAGGGTCAGCTGTAGGTATTGAAGAGTAAAAGGGGCAGAGCCCTTGCCTCTTCAAGCAATGGGACACAAGTGATACACGTTTGGCTGCAGTGAGTAGCAGTATACCACCTTTCATTGCACCTCACAGGCATTGGGTTTTTTGACCACAAGATACTTTACCAGCAAGAAAAATTGCAACTGACTTTATTGCAGTGTCTGGGATTAAACTCACAATATCACCAAGGTATACCTGTAGGCTGTACTTAGTATGTGCATAAAAAGGGTGTCAAAACTTTTTTTCTTCTTTTCTTCTTCTGCTTCGCCTTTTCCTCTCTCTCCTCCCCCTCCTCTACCTCTTTCCCTCCCTCCTCCTTCTTTTTCTTCTTCATGTTTTGTTTGTTTGTTTGTTTGTTTGAGGTGGGTCAAGGAAGTCATTTTGTCACAGAAACAACCCTTTTGGGAACCAAGATACTGCTACCAAGCCCCCTGCCCCAGGTCTGTCTTTCACTACAGTTCTTTGCCTGCCACCCTTAATAGGAACTGTGGCTCTCACTGCCAGAGTTTGGTAAAAAGGAAAGGGGCTCTTTATTCAAAAGTTATACATGTTTACAGTAATGGTGAAATTCTACCATTATATCCCACTCCCTTTAGGAAAAAAGATACACCCAAAACACACAGAGAGTCCTGCCACCCCTTGCCAGACTGGGCCAATCAGGGGTACCATAGCTCAGGAAAAGAAACAGGAGCCCATGGCTTGGCTAGATTCCTGGTTCCTCTCAGTAATCCATGTCCAGCTGGCAGGGCTGCCAAGATTCCCAGCACCACCAGCTGTGTCACTGCGATCTCCAGTTCTTAATCTAAAACCACGTGGCACCTTCTCATGGCCCACCAGCATGAGTCCTTTTATCCCTTTTCTTCCTGCATGGACTCACTTTGTCCCCTGTCCCTGGTGGCAGCCTGTTTTTTAGTTTAAATCACAGCCTGGAATATCTTCCACAACCCCATTTCTGACTCCCACAACCGGCTACAAGTACTAGCACTCCCATATCCTCTGCCTTTCTTGGCTGCCATCGTTAGTCTGGCCAGGCGTGGCAGGCATGGCCCTGAGGTGTGGAGCAAACCATATCCAAGCTCTCGTGCGGGCACTGTACCCCAGGTGAACTGCCTGCCAGTTATATCATGGGTTAAAGTCATGCACACCTTCCTGGCCCCACACAGGCTAGGAGATTAGTCTGCTGTTACTGATAGGCAAAATAACCCTGGTGCTTTTCTCAGACCCCAGCTAGGTTTGTGGGGGTTCTAGGGCCTCTCAGCCTACAGCCCATTAAAATTTAGAGTGTTAATTATGCTGATATCTAAAACAATCTAGAACTAGATTAGCTGGAGGAAATGAGGGGCTTTGGGAGCTGTTCCAGAGGAGAGATCTTGGAGAAAGCCTTGAAGGAAAGAGAAAGCATGCTAGACGTAGGGGAAACACTCAGTTTGTCTTGGTTTCTAAGTCCCACAGCACTCTATTCAGACTTCATTTAGAGTGCTTACAACACTCCCTGCAATTAAAGATGAAATGTTACGGGGGATTGTTGTTGATTTTAGTAAAAACAGTTGGGTATTGTATCCGTCCTTTCAGACTGCTATCGCAAATTACCATAGACCAAGTGGCTTACAAACAGCATAAATGTATTTCCCACAGCACAGGAGGCTGAGAGTCTGATATCAGGGTGCCAGCGCTGCGGAGTTCTGGTGAGTGCCGACTTCTCCTTGTGTCCTTATATGGTGAGAGCAGAGAAGGGATGCAAGCTCTCTCCTGACCATTGCTTTTAGGCAAAGGCTTTTTAGGGGGTCCATGTTTCGCTATTTAAAACTTACATTATGTAGAAGTGGTAACAAAAAAGAATTTTGGTTTCAAATTTCTGCAGGTTTTTCCCATTGGTTTGATACTTCCATTCTCCTCTGAAGTAACTTGCCGTCATGACAGCAGCTTT
>PVKU01008650.1:0-71202 GCA_004027475.1 Anoura caudifer | reverse complement strand
AGAAGGAGGAGAAGAAGAAGAAGAAGAAGAAGAAGAAGAAGAAGAAGAAGAAGAAGAAGAAGAAGAAGAAGAAGAAGAAGAAGAAGAAGAAGAAGAAGAAGAAGAAGAAGAGGAAAGAGAATCCAGCTAAGAGGCTCCGCACCCAGCCCCACCCCCATGCCTTTTTGCCCTTGCATGGGAACAAACAGCATTCAGAAAGATTCTCTATGGCTTGGAGCATATCTGCTTAAGTAGCTGTCTTCTCCTCATCAGAATAATGACAAAAGGATGGTTATCAAGCAGTAAGGGTAACAGGAAAGACAGTAATTTATAAGAGTGCCATTAAAAACTACATAAAGTAACACATTAACAAAACAATTCATGTTTGATAAAAGCCAAAGTAGGAGCAGTTTTCCATAAAGAAAAAGAGCAGATAAAACTCTGGAATGGCTAATGTATGTCACATACAGAATAATAAAAATAACCTTCAGAAAACACATGCCAAATGTCTTCAATGCAATGACTGTCTTTATGGTTAATCCTCACTTAGTGAAGTGTTTGACTTGTGCCCTGCTCTATGTAGAGTGAGAATGTAACCAAAGTGATAGAGCTCTGTTTCTACTGATTTTGCTTCACAGTTAAAATGATTCAAATTACTAAAATGTATTCAAGCTGTTTGATTCATAGCAAAGCCCAGTTATCTTCCTTTGGAATATCATTTGGAGATGATGAAATGATGCATGAAGATCTGTACTGAGGAATGTATTTACTGTAGACGAAAAGCACAGATTACTAGAAAAATTCAATTTGAAGTAGAAAATACACACCACTGGTTTCTGTGTGGAATAGTAATATACCAGTGATTTTACATAGAATTGAATATGCCCTTAGAAAGATGATTTCATAAACACACTTGGAAGGATAGAATTTGAATATAAAAGTTCCCCTATTTAGCATTTAAAATTTTTTATGTATTTCAAATATGTCAGAAGATACCACTTGGTGAATTGTGGGAACTATTTTTCTTCTCTGTGAGACAGACAAGTTCAGTGAAGGAGCCCCGTGCACAGTGTCAGTTCCAAAACCAAGTGTGTCTTTGGATGAAATGATTTCTGCAGGAATGTGGAGTTTGGTTCCAGGCCTGATACCCTCAGAGGCATCTGAACAACTGCAGACCATCTAGAAGAGATAATCTGAGCTCTTTTAAGAGGACAGACTAAAGGAATCAGAGAAATTTCACACTGGAAGAAAAGGATGCTAGTGGGACATTCAAAGGAAAGTCTGAGAGTATGGCCCCATGAGTAAACATAGGATGAATGTGACATAACTTAAGTCGAAATTTAAGGTAAATAGATTTCACTTGATGTCAGAAGAACTTAAACAGAAGATTCAAACCTGGAGGATTCCAAAGCAAGCATGAGTGGTTTCTGGAGGTGGTAAGTTTCTCTGTTTTGGCATGTGCCGAAAGAGCCATTTGGAGATATGTTAATCTGACTTTTTAAGAAGTGGTTATAAAAATAACCATTTGTAATACATATGAAAATTCTTAATAAAACTGAGAAGAAATAAACTATAGGAATAAGGTATTGAGAGGAACATTGGTAAAGTACATCAAAGGATTTCTAACAATTACACATAAATATTTTATATAAGAAGGTTTTATATATTTTATATTTTAACATAAAAACAGAGAAAATGAACAAACAACAAAAGTAGAAAATGACAATGCCTATATAAGTTCAACCTCAGTTATTTAAAGAAATTAGAGTTAACATTAATACACCATCTTATACCTATAAAGAAAACACAATTGAAGAATAAAGTTAAATTTATAATATGGTGGCAAGATTGATTTTAAAATAATCCCATGCATTGCCAATGGCATTGTTCATTGGTAAAGTCTTTAGAAAAGCAAGAAAACAGCTAAACCACAGCATTAGAACTGTGTGTAACTTGCTTCATCAAATCTACCCTTGATGATACACTCTCAGGAAATAACTTAGATGGTATGAATTGTAGCAGCATCTATAACAGTGAAAAAGTTAGAAGGAAATAAATTACACTCACAACAAATCAATACAATATTTACTAGTCATTAAAATTTTATGAACACCTATAATATAAACTTTGCTTATAATAAAATGCTATGCAAAGTATAAATAAAAACTAAATTGTGCCTGCAACAATGTAAAATATGTAAGCATGAGCGAAGAGCAAAGAAAAATAAAAACAGGAGCAAAGGTAGTGCAATTATAATGTTTTTTTCTTTACTATTTCCCTATTTTAAAAGTCGTACTGTAGTTATTTAAGTAAGTAATTAGGAGGGGAGACCTTTTTGTGCACGGCATTGCCATGTATAACTGATTAAAGCCTCGCTTCCGTAAATCGTGTGACTTCCATACATGCATGTGAAAAACTAACTGGTTTAGTATGGGAATGGAGATAGAAATAAAAACACAATCAGCTTGTAAATTCACTTACTGGAATGCCAGAATGGAGAGCAACATTCTGCTATACCTGAAATATACAGAATGAAAAGATAAACAAGTACTACCAACACAATTATGCACCCTGTGTACCCAGCATCCATCTTCCACGTCCCAGAGACAACCACTGTCCTAATCTGGTGTTTGTCATTCTCATGCATTTAAAAATACTTATATTTGCATAAATACAGGGGCCAGGCATAACTGGCTCTACAGTTGTCCTTATGGAAAAGTACATACTGCAAGAATAAATAATATAAGAATAAACTCTGTTTCATGTACTCACAACTGTAAACCTACTCCCCCCCGTATATTCCTATAGGAAACTTGATTTTGCACATTTAACTATTTGTGCAAAGTGTGATTTTTTCCCACAAAAAATCATTTTATGCATTTTATACATTTAATACATTTTGATTTTTTTTCCTAAACATTGTTTCTGGCCTGTGGGCTATGGTTTCTGAGATTGTTTCTGAGATCCATCCATATTGCTGTGTGTAGTTTTTATTCATTTTCATGTTCCAGAGTACTCCAAAATATAAATATACCACATTTGGTTTCTCAGTGGTCCTATTGACAGTTGAATGCTTTCTAAAACTTTGTTATTACAGATAATGCTGTTGTGAATATCGTTTCCCTGTCTTCTTGTGCATGTGTATGAGAATGTCTACAGATCAATGCTGTCCTGCAGAATTTGTACCGTGAAAAAAATATCATTGTACTATCAAATACAGTAGCTACCAGCTACAGAGTGGCCATAGGGCTCCTGAACGATCTTCATGCAACTGAGAGACTAAATTTTAATGTAATTTTAATTATTTTAAGTTTAAATAGCCACAAGTGACAGCAGTTACTGTTTGGATGGTGCAGCGCTGCGTCGCAGAGGGGTGCGCATGCGGGGTCCTGCAGGGCGGCCACCCTCAGCTTCAGATATTGCACACCTGCCTTCAAAGCGGCTTGGGACCACGTGTGGCATGCAGTCCCACTACTGACTGGTGTGCACGTTCCTGTGGTTTCACATCCTCCCCAACAATTGGTACTCTACTTTTAATTCGGTCATTTCTTTTTCAACATTACCATGGTGGTTTTAATACAAACTTACTGGAGGGTGCCCAAGCAAATTTTCATGTTCATTAGTTGTTTTGGGTTTTCTTTCTTGTGAAACACCTATGCATATCTTCAGCATTTTTCTATTGGATTCTTGGATCTTCTCTCCCTTCTAGGAGTTTTAAAATATATATATTAAAGTATATATTTTGAAGTATATATAAATTCTAGTGACAAATCCTTTGTGATTATATATAATGCCATATATAACATTTTCTAGTCTGTGGCCTATCCATATATTTTATATAGTAGAATTTAATGATAATTTCATGATATATAGCCTTCTGATTCTATTTTAAACTATCCTGAGGTCAAAAAGCATTCTCCTAAAATTTCTTTATAACTTTATTTTGTTTTCATAATGAGGCCTTTAATCTATGTGGAATTGACTTGCATGAAATAATTATGCATTTTAAAGTTCTTGCCCTTCCATAACCAATTTCCACAGGCCCACTTCCTCACTATGACCACTGAAACGCATCATGTTTACATACGTGCACAGGGTGGTTTCTGAGGTCTTAACGCTGTAACATTTATCAATCTGTCATTCATCTTGCCTATTCCTACAGAAATGACTCAATTCCTGCAGCTTTATACCATCTTGATATACAGTAGAACGAACCTCCCCTGCCCCCAAATATAACTCTTCAAAATATTCTTGGCCTTTTCTTTTTCTATGATAGTTTAAGATCACTTTAAAAGAAATTTATTCTTATTAGTACTACTGGAAAGAACTGACATTTTTATGAGAGTCTTCCTACTCTTTTTTTCACTTGGTTAGGTCCTCTTTAACATTAAATCCCTTTGGCCTCAGCTCTCACCCTCACTGTTACTATCCTAGTCCAAATCCGTGTTATCTGGTCTGGAATTCTGCAGTATAAAGGTATCTCCCATTTCCATGCTCACCACACTGCCACCCCTCCCCCAACTCACCTGTCTATTCCCCACCCTGGTGAGAGTGATCCTTTTTTTTTTTAAATTTAATTTAATTTTAATTGTTGTTCTTGTACAGTTTTCTGTCTTCTACTCCCATCCCAGCCCACCGCCCCAGCCCTCCCCACCTCCCTCCCATTTCCACCTCCCCTAGTTTTTGTCCATGTGTCTTTTATACTTGTTGCTCTAAATCCTTCCCCTTTTCCCCTGGAATTCCCTCCCCACCCTCCTCTGGTGACTGTCAGCCTGTTCTCAATTTCAGTGTCTTTGGTTATATTATGCTTATTTGTTTGTTTTGTTGATTAGGTTCCTGTTAAAGGTGAGATCATATGGTATTGAGAGTGATCCTTTTAACTGTCACTCACATTGTGTCACAGCTATGCTCAAAACTCTCTAAGGACCCCCATCGCACTAACAACAAAAACACAGATCTCTAACTGTGGTCTAGGAGTGAGTGCCTACACGGTCACCAGCCGCTCCTCCGACCACATCTTCTGTGAGCCTCAGCCATCTCGGACCTGTTCACACACTGTTTTCTTCTGCTTGTAATTCTCCTCTCCCTCCAAGTATACGCAGGGCTCATGCATTCATTTCATTCAAATATTTGCTCCAATGTCATTTTACCTTAGGGCTTCCTGCCCATCTGTTCTAAACTATCACCCCTGTCCTTTTCACTGCTATAACCAGCTTAATTTTTATTTACCTCCACTTGACATTGCATCTACATATTTGTTAACTTTCTTCCCACCCCCTTGCCCCAATCAGGATACGAACTCCATGAGAAGGCAATACATGAATGCTCATGCTGTGTACAGATTGTGTTCACTGGGGTACCTGGTTGCTCCTATCCTGCAGTGCTCGGGCTATTGCAGGGAAATTGGTTCATTGTGTAACCTCTTCACACAGTGTCTAGAACAGGATGTGGTGTACGGTAGGTCTTCAAGAAATATTTGTTCAATGTGGTTTTATGTTTTCTCTATAAGGCCATGCATCCCGTTTGATACACACATTCCTGGATTTTATTTTGTATGTGCTTTTGTATGTATTTTAGAAATTTATATTTTTATTTTTCCTCTATTTGTAGTTATGTTTTTAATAAAAGAGAAAATAATACTCAAAACTAAACTTGATATCATCTCCATTTCTACCATATAGTCACATATTTATTCCAGAGTGCTATTTTAAAACACCTAACACTAGAGCTAATGGAAAAGCGCATTTTGAATACAATATTTTAGGGGTGACAGTGATATATTATGCCATTTGTCATTCACAATAAAAAAGAATTTCAGAATCTGTCATGCAGACCATCTCTGTGAACAATGATTTAATCCCAGAACAAAGACAAAAGGATTGGAAGGGCTGTCCCCGCCTCCTGGCAAATACAGGGTACACAGGAAACTGCAGCTCAGATTACCCTATTGAAATCCCCCAAATGCTCCTATTCTTTGTCAATTTAGTTTGCTGCAGATCCAAGAGCCACCACTGCTCAAGTCGTTCCTGCCTTTTCCTACCTGCGGGTCTATTAAGTAAGGGCAATTACTCTGCAAAAAGGTGACACTTCCTTTATGGAAGATATTGAATTCTAGGTCAGAAAACAGTGCATTGTAATGAAAGGTCAGTAAGGACACAGTGAGCCAACTTCACTGTAACGACCCACTGCAGAGGGGGAGCAGCCAGATGCCACAGTGAATAAAGTGCACACGGAGCGTAAGCATTCACTGATTGCCTTTGGGGATACTTTTGGCATGAATCTCTCTGAGCTCAATTTTTTATTGTACCACTAACATTCTGTATTTAAAAAAAAAAAAACAAAAAGTCTTGCTCTGAAAAAAAAGTTGGTCTCATCAATGCTCCAGCAACTGGACGGGGTCCATGCAGGTGTTTTGTGAGACCTGGTGACCTTCAGGGGAACTCCTAACTGGGAAGCGGTGTTGAATTTAATAGATAAGGTAATGCTTAGTGAATTGAGGCTTATTTTTTACTCAGCATTGTTCACCTGAATAACCTCTGCTACTCCAACACTCAGAGCATTGATTGCTGTTATGGAGCTTCGATATACCACTGTTTTTCTAAAGGAATTACAGGGTGTCTCAACTTTGTTTGTAGGTAACCAAGTTATTGGCAGGGTGAAAGGAGTTCTGTGATATTGCAGTGTAGTCAAACAATCCCATGGTTCTCTTTACCAGTGGAAAAGGTCAAGGGGAAAAGCAATGTGGCAGTCTTTTGAAAGAGAGGTGAATGATGTGGATGGCCATACATGAATTACCAAAGAATCATACTTAAATATCAGTGTGCCTTTTTTTTTAGATGCGGAAATAAAGGAAATGTTATAAAGACTTTCTACTAAGGGCTGCTCTTAAAAGAGCCAAGTATCCCCAAATTAAATTCATGCTTCTTAGTTCTTATTTTCTCATAATATTGGCATAATTCAACCATAGCATTCTCCCAATTATCTCCGGAGTAAAAACAGGATATTAACCACCTCTTTTCCAAGGAATAAAGTTCTTAAGAAATAATTGATTACGGTTTGCTGTGGTAAACAGTAATTCTCCTGGGAACCCATTATATATGGGATGAACCTTGAAGAAAAAAAATTCAATCTGAACACATTTATTGCCTTAATGGTCCTTGGAAGAACATAATCTTATATTCTTCTTTCTCTTATCTTCTCAATGTTATGAGAGTTTATTTTCCTTCAACACTTTATAGAAACCAGAGTCTGCAAACCACGAAAGTGCTCAGAGCCTTACAAGATTTATAATGGGTTCATAACATGCAACTTCTGCCTTACTTCTTCTTTCCAAAGGTGTAAAATAGCTAAATGATGAATACATACAAGCATATGGATGTAAAACATGAGTGTATATACACACACGTACACACACACTCTCTAACTCTCCTCAGGGAAGCAAAACATATATTTTTTCAGGAAGATGTAATATGAAATTCCAAAACTGCGTAAGAAAAAAATTACGTGGAAAAAACTTCAAATTAATGCACCATTGGAGGGTATTGCAATTTACCATAGTAAATAATTGCTAATAAAAATAAACCTTATACTCTGCTGAAATTTTAAATATAAAAAGGCTGCAGAAAATATCATTTATAATGTTTATGGAATATAGAGATACTCCAATTCACACATTCAATGAATGTTATATATGCCAAAGTATTAAGACATTTATACGTGATCCTTCAGCTCCGCTTGAGTCAGGTTGTTTCCATAGTAATGTGAAGGGGGAGTTAAAAGCCACATTACCATTTCTATTGCATGTGCTGCTCCTATCCTATCCATTTTCATTTCTTTCTTTAAAGAAAAAAGTCTCTGGAAACTAAAATTTAATTTGATGATGTTTTTATTTCCTTTCTCTCTAGAGCACTACATATAAGTAGGGCGTATTGGATTAACCACCTCTATTGGGTATCCTCCTGAGATTCTTGTGCATCAGAAATTTGACATGTAATATCATAGAGGCTCCTAACATTGGGATACTTTAAAATTTTCCATCAAAATGTGAAGGACCAATCCTAGAAGACATTCCCAACCCTCACACCCTCCCCTCCTGTCTCTCAGAGCCCCAGCAGGAAGCAGATGACACATTCAAGCTGGCTAACTACAGAGAGTTTAAGAATGGGGCCATTTATAAAGATGCAACAGAAAATAAGGAAACCAACAGGAAAGAGAGGAGTTTCCGCCTGAGGACGAAACAGTCACATGTGTTCCTAACCCTAAGCCAGAAGAAGCAGATACAGAGCCCGGAGAGGGTAGCTGAACAAGGGCCACCTGTCAGGAGTTGTAGCCTTCAGTAGGGTGACACAGCCAGTCATGACAATGACCTAGCAGGAAGACAGCTGGTGGAGTAAATACCCCAACTGGTACACAGCCAGTGGTCCCCATGGTCAAACCAACCCAAAACCCGGAGGATAAAAGAACCCATTACTAGGTCTGTGTAGATCAGCCCCCAGGATAGGGACCAGGGAGACCCATGACTGGAGAGGCAGAATAAAGGCATTCACCGCACCCACACTTAGGTGTATAATTTAGTGAAAATCACCTTTCAGTTTGAAAATAGCATGGTGGGAGTTTCATCAGCAGAACTAGTTATATGTTAAAGCACCCGTGGAAAAAGGAGCATATTAAACAAGACACTTGGACATGTTGTAAGGTAAGAGAAATATTTATTTACTTTTGCACAAGAACGAGCTTATTATACTAAACAGATTCAACCAAATAATATCAAGTGCAGTAAAACAATGGAATAGGGATGACTTTTCCTGTTAGAAAATATGAAGTAACCATGCCTGTGCATTATTTTTATCATGACAATAACTTGTGTCAAATTTCTTTTCAGGGTGTATACTGTACATAACACGTTATAGCTTCTTTGCTTTGCTTCTGAAAATATAACTCATTCACTGCCTTACATTTTATTTTTCGCAGTGAGGAACCTAACTGATTCTTGAAGCTTCAGACCTAGAGGAAAATTTTCTGCACCAGTGAAGCTCGAAGGCTTTCAGAGCTCGGATGGGTTCAGGCTTTATATCCACGGGTCATGACGTCATGGTGTGGACTTGCCCACATTCTTCCACACGGGGATGGCAGACACAGCAGACGCAGAGTTCTGGTCTAGTTTTGCCCCAAGAATTTTCCTCTTGTGATATTCTCTAGCTCCACACATTTCATAATTGAAAGTTCGCTCAGCTATTAACAAAGCTGCATGTAGCTGCCTACAAATCATCCACTTTAAGTTTCAACTTTTTAATTTTATCTTTTGGTCTTTTTAATGAAAGGACATTCTTTAAACAGAAATCTCCCGTGAGACAGTTAACTTCACAGTTCCTGAAGGCACTGTGGATCCACTGAGCAACAGATGTGGCCATTCTAAAAAAAGGGGGATGGAGAAAAGCACAGTATGAATTTTTTAAGCCATTAGTAAATATTCACACTTAATCGATCGGTGCACACAAATATAACTCTATGGTTTATTTATTATTTCTGCACAATTGGAAGCTCAATGGCCCAATCACTTTTCATGTTGTGCCATTGCATAACTATGTTCAGTTATTTGTGGCAAATTATAGGATAGCTTTATTAACCCCATGGCACCCTCTCAGATCCCATTGGTCCTTTTCTTTATTTATTCACAAAGTAGGGAAGGGGTACATAGATACACTAAACAATACAGAACACACGGTCACTACCATCCCGGGGCTGGGCTTACAGGATTTTGAGTACCAAACAAACATACAGTAAAAAATTATGAAAAGTGCTCAAAAAGACTGGTGACTTAGAATGGGTAGTGAGGGGAGACGTCACTGTAAAAGTGATATTTAAACCAAGACTTCAAGACATGAATGTGAAAAAGCAGAGTAAAGCACATGGACTAGAAAGAGTAAAGGCAGGAAAGTGAAAAGAGTTCTGTGTAGTTAAAAAACTGAAAAGCTCTGGATGAGTATTTTAACTGGTGACGAAAACAGTGTAGAAATGAAGGAGGAAAAATAGGGGAGTAAGGTCCAAATATGCATAATTAGTTTTTAGAACAAAAATACAAAAATAATATGAGGAGAGACCTCCCCAAACTGGAGGGCAGGCCCCTTGTAGTACAGGCTACCCCACTAGGTGAGTGTTCTAGGAACCCATCTGTATCAGTGTGCCAGCTGGTGTTGTGAGAGGCTGTGCTTGAATTCAGTGAATTTTTTTTGAAGACTCTTTCAACGTGTTTGCCCATTTCATGATGGGTGATTTAGGAGCGCACCTGCCCACATCGTGCTCAGTGTTTAGCAGTTTTTGACCAGAACAGCATGACCCAAATGCCCCACCTTCCCTATTTACCCAGTCTCACCCAGAGCAACACTTTTTTTGGTTTCCCAGGATAAGAAAAGTCCTCAAAGGGGAACATTTTGCCAATGTGGAAGAGGTGAAATAAAAAATGACAGAAACAGTATGCCTGAAATTAAAATTCAGGTTAGTCTGACTCTAAAACTCATCCTTTATTTGATATTTTATTGAAATAAATGCCTTTAAAAGGCTTCAAAAATCTACAAGTTCAAAAACTGTTTTGAGCAGTGGAAAAATCATCTCAATAGGTGTAACTGCAGCAAATGGAGAGTACTTTTAAGGTGACTGAGGTTTAAACATATAAGAATACACAATTAAAAAAATAAATTCCTTTTTTTTTGAGTCTACTGTCATATAGTGTATTACAAAGCAGAAAAAGTTTCTTATCTACTTATCTTCAGTTTTCTTATTTAATGTTTTTTCCATTACAGTTTACAAACAAATATTGTATTAGTTTCAGATGTACAACCCAGTGCTCAGACATTACATAACTTATGAGGTGATCATCTTGGTAACTCTCACACCCATGTGGCACCATGCATAGTTATTACAATGTTATTGACTGTGACCCCTGTGCTGCACCACACACCCCTGTGGCTGTTTTGTGATTGCCAATCTGTACTTCTCAATCCCTTCGCTTCTTTCACCCAGCCCCCTCACTCCCCTCCCATGTGGCAACAATCAGTCTGTTCTGGGTATCTATGAGTCTGTTTCTATTTTGTTTGTGTGCTTTGTTCTTTGGATTCCACATATAAATGAAATCATATGGTAATTGTCTTCTCTGTCTGATATGTTTCATTTAGCATAATACCTTCTATGTCCATCTATGTGGCCACAGATGGAAACATTTCATTCTTTTATATGGCCATCAACAGACAAGTGGATAAAATAGTGGTGGTACATGTACACAGTAGAATCACATCTTATTCTTTCAATTTCTTGCACATGTAATGATGGTTGGTACCATCACTTCCACTGTAAGATAATAACATCCCCCTATCGCATGAGCATGTGCTACCAGACACTATGCCAGGTGCTTGAACACACTGTCGACCTCACAGTATTCCCAGTAGGTTCACTATCCAGAGTCAAACTTTTGCGATTCAGAAACTGAAGGTTAGAAAATCACACAGCTAATAAATGGTACACCTGAAATTAAAATTCAGGTTAGTCTGACTCTAAAACTCATCCTTTATTTGATATTTTATTGCAATAATTGACTTTAGATCGCTGAAAATGTATTATACTTTAATATGATAAAATCCAGTGTCTATTCCTGTAAGATAAAACTTAAGAAAGAAAATATTTTGATAATTTAGTCTTTGTCAAAGTACACCAAATGAAAGATCCAGTCTATATCCAAGATTGTCCATTTAATTCATCAGCTTCCTTTATAAATTTTTTATTGTATTTTTTCCATTACCATTTAGTCCCCTTACACCCCTCCCCCACAATCATCACACCATTATCCGTGTCCATGAGTCCTCTTTCCTTTCTGCTCAATCATTCCATCCCCTACCCACCCCCGCTCCTTAGCTGTCATCCTGCTCTCCATCTCTGGGAATGCTATTAAGCAGAGCTCTTACTCTGATGGCAAGAGACAGTCTCAACCATCTCTTGGGTCTCAAGTGGCATTATAAAGCTTTTCATCATGCTCAGAGGCAGAGACGTTTTGATCATAACCTGGTTACATGCTCTTTCCTGACCCACTGACCCAGTGAAATTAGGGTGTACCAGTGCCTGAGAGTATCAGTTCCTCAAACTGTATGGCTGTAGAGCATAAGGGGAATTTCCGGAGCCGTTCACCACCGAGCACGTAAAATTAGCACTGGAACCCAGTGTGAGAGACACCATTAGTGTGGCTGTTGTGAGCATGTTTCCAGAGAGGGGCTGTCTACGAGTTATTCTCCATCTTACAGGAAAGCCTGTCTCATTCTATGTTAACATGTTCTGCTGTAAGAAGATAAATACTCTACAAACCATATTGTGCATACATAAAGATATTAAAGATTCTAATAAAATTGAGGTCCTGGTTTCAGTAATGGCATAGTTGCTTATGAAGACAAATAATCCTACAGACAAAATATAAAGTCCAGACAAAATATAAAAAGAACTATTTGAAGCAATGGAGTGTGACCAAAAGCAGGCAGAAAACAGAGGGGTTTCAATCATTGAAAGAAGGGAAAAGTAGTGTGTGAGATTTATTATTACTTGGCATTTCCCCTGAGGGCACCCCCCGAACTGTGCGGTTTAGGATACCTGTAATTCCAGCAGACAGCCACCATCTGACAGGCTTCTGCCATAGAGAACAATTTTTAGGGCTGTGTGAGTAGCTGGAGATTCAAAAGGAAATATCTAGAGATGAGAAAGTGAGTCCACATAAAAACTTCCCTCAAACCTTTGGCTAATTTGAATTGCAGAGAAGACTAAATAAACAGTTAGTTTGAAGGCTGAAAGATCTGGGCAGAAATTTCAGGGGCTATTTTCTGAGTATAGCAGTGTTTAAAAATCTGTGCCCTGCCAAGTTAGAAGGATGGATGAACAAGTCAGGCTTTCCAATGAAAGTCCGAAAGGGCCATGATTAGGAGCAGAACGATGTCTTAAGATGAAGAGATTCAAGCAGAACAAGGGTAAAGCTGGATTAGACCCACCTAAGCAGTGCAAAGCCAAGCCTCCTCAAATGCAAGGTGACTGGCCAGCAGCTTGCAACCTGCTGTAACAAAAATAGTCTTCAGAGGAAGCCAATAGAACACAGGCTGTATGCCATAAATCATCCAGATCTCCAATAAATCAGAACAATGATTAGATATGTAAAAGAAGATAGAAAAAGGTGACTCTTAATCAAAGAAAAAGTAGTGAATAGAAATGACTCAAAGGTAATCCAGAGGGTGTAATTAGCAGATGAAGACTGGGAAGTACCTGTTATAAATATGTTTAAAGATACAAATAAAGGTGGTTATAATGAAAATAATACGCTAAATCTCAGCAAAGAAATGAAACTATGGACAGAATTAAATGGAAATTTTGAAACTTTAAAAGGAAATGTCTGAAATAAGAAACTCACTGGATTGGTTTAACAGGTTAGACGTGAGAAAAGGAACAGCCATCAAATTTGAAGACAGAACAGTAGAAATTATCCAATCCTTAGGGATTGGATAATCCAAAGAGAAAATATTGAAATAAAAATAGAGTGTCAGTGATCATCAGGATACTATTTACTGTCTAAAATATATGTAGTTGGGGTTCCAGGAGAACAAAAAGGAGAAAATGTGGCAGATGAAAGTTTTGAAGAAACAATGGTCATGTTTTTCTCAAATTTGGAGAAAGAACATCAATTTAGATACTGAAAAAGTCCAGAAAACACCAAAGAGAATAAAGATTAAACAAAAAAAAATTCACACCTAAATGGATCATAGTCAGACTTTTAAAATCCAAAGATGGAGGCAGCTGTGAAGTTGTGAAAGGAGACAGAGGCAAAAGAAGGAAGTATTGCATATTGGGAAAAAATGCAAATGACAGCTGAAGGCTCATCAGCAAATCTGGAGACTAGGAAACAACAGAGTATCACCTTTAAAGCTCTGGGAACAAACCGTTAATCCTGAAGTCTAAATTTAGTAAAAATATCTTCAGAAACAAAACCATTTTAAGATAAGTGTAAGTTGAGAGAATTTGTTACCAGTATCTGCAAGATGGAACATGCTAAAGGAAGCTATTCAGGCTAAAGGGAAATGATATCAGATGGAGACTCATACATATAAGAAGAAATTAAAAGCACCAGAAATGTGAATATATATAATACATAGCAAAACTTCCCCCTTAATTTTACTAACTTATATTTGACTGTTTAAAGCAAAAATACTAACATGGAATTTTAGAGTTTACAGTGTACATAATTATAAGCCTACAGGGACAGAATTATAATATTCTGAAGTTCTTACATTTTAGATGAAGTAGTATAATTTTCTTATTATATTGTAATAAATTAATATATTGTAATTCCTAGACAAACAGCTAGAATAATAATATATTTAAAGGTTTTTTTATATATTTAAATACTTTATTTATTTATTTTTAGAGAGGGGAAGGGAGGGAGAAAGAGAGGGAGAGAAACTTCATGTGGTTGCCTCTCATGCGCCCCCTACTGGGGACCTGGCCTGCAACCCAGGCATGTGCCCTGACTGGGAATCGAATTTGTGACCATTTGGTTTGCAGGCCAGCATTCAATCTGCTGAGCCACACCAACCAGGGCTAATACAGTTAAAGTTTAAAAAGCCAAAAGAACAATTAAAATTGAATAATATAAAAAAGGTAAATAAACAAAAAGAAGGAAGGAATGGATGAATAGGAGTATAAAACATAGATGGGACAAATAGAAAACAAATGGCAAAATGGTAGCCCTAAACCCACCAATGTCAAAAGTAACATTAAATGCAAATATACCATCCTTGACTGGTATGGCTCAGTGGGCTGGGCATCTACCCACAAGTCAAAAGGGTCACTAGTTCAATCCCTGGTCAGGGCAGATGCCTGGGTTGTGGGCCAGGTCCCTGGTTGGGGTGCAAGAGGCAACTGATCCATGTTTCTGTCACATGTCAATGTTTCTGTCCCTCTTTTTCTCCCTCCCTTCCCTTCTCTCTAAAAATAAATAAATAAAACCTTAAAAATGTAACTAGACTAAACACTTAAATTATACAAATGAGATTGTTACACTGTACAAAAAAGTAAAAATTAATTCTATCATACATCATCTATGAAAATGCACTTAAAATAAAACCATAGTTAGGCTGAAAGTGGATGGATCAAAACAATATGCTGTATGTCTAAATGAATGCCAGACAAAACTGAGTTTAAGTAGAAAAGCCTTGCTAGAGTGGGGGACATTACACAATGATAAAATAGTCAGTTCACCAGAAGACATAAAAGACCACACACTGTGTGCATCCATTTACATGTAATTGAAACTAGGCACAATAAATCTATTAGAATGAAATCAAATTGAGCTTTCCTATGAGAAGCAGGAACTGTCTGGAAGGGAACACAAAACTACTTGAGTGTTGGAAGTATTCTATCTTTTGATTTATTAAATTCATCAAATTATATACATAATAATTGTGCATTTTGCTATAATATTTCCTTGATAAAAACTAAAATAAAATGATCTACTAAAACTCAGTCTGACTAAAAATAGTAACCACCTACTGTCATAACTAGTTATAAAGACTACTTATTTTTACATAGCAACATAGTACGTTTCCTTAACACACTGTTATTTTTGGCTATTTATTATTAAAGAGGTCATTGTCATTCTTGTCATGATAAACTGTAATAATCAAGATTAGAAGATAGCCTCCTTTTATTTTAAGTAATATATATTATATATAAAAGTATAATGTGTAGTGCATTTAAATTTTTAATAGTCAATATATTACTTTATTATGTAATTATTAATTTAAAATTTATTATATTATTTACCTGTTGTAAATTATATAGATTATAATCTATTACATAGATTATAGGTTGTACCTATAACTATATATTTCTTTATTATTTATGTAATTGTTAATTTAAAATTTATTATATCAATATACTAATTCATCTGTTATAATTATATAGAGTATAGATATATAAATATAAAATATATAGATTATAGGTATAATCTATGTAGATTATATAGACCATAGATATAGTGTATATGCATATATTATATAAAATATGCATATATAAATAGCCTATATCTAAATAATTGACATATATTTTACAATCTCACTATAAATATTTTTCTATAGCTTCTTAGAATTCATTTTTATATTCTTTTATGTTCAATTTTCTTGCAAAGTGCATATGTAACACACATATTTCACTTTAATCTTTATTATAAGCATAGTTAGTACACCAATGGCTGAATAATATAACCATATAATTATATAGAATATGTAATTATAATATAATATGATATATTGCATCATATAGAGTTATTATAATTTATTGAACCATTTTTCTATTGGATATTTTGGTTTCTTCCTTGACTCTACATGACAAATAATATTGAGGTGAATATTGTCATGCATATAGCTTGTTGCACATTATAGATTTTTTTTTAGCTTGGATTCTCAACACTAAGATTAAGAGGTCAAGGGATGTTTGTGTTGGAACAGGGAGTTGGCAAGGAGGTGTATGTGTGGGCTGTTGACATGTGTTTTTCTTTTTAGATTTTATCCATTTTAATTTTAGAAAGCGGGGAAGTGAGGAGGAGAGGGAGAGAAACACCTGTGTATGGTTCCCTCTCGTGTGCCCCCTACTGGGGACCTGGCCTGCAACTGAGGCATGTGCCCTGACTGGGAATCAAACTGGCGACCTTTTGGTTTGCAGGCTGGTGCTCAATCCACTAAACCACACCAGCCAGGTGACATGTATTTTTCAATGCCCCTAACAGTGCACATGAATTACAATTCTAGTACATCTCTGTCAGCATTGGAAATTACTGTGAAGTATTTTCTTTTTACTGTAGCATAGGAAAATAATGATTCATTATTTTAATTTATATTTATTTCAATTATTTAAAGGTTAAAAAAATTTCCTCTTTTTAATAGCTGTATTTTTAATGAATTGTTTATTCATCTATTGCTGATTTATTTATGGGGAAATAAGTGTTTTTCTTATTATTTTTATGTATTGCAATATTTAACCTAATAAAGAAATCATATCTTCTGAATATATTATTCCATTCTCTAGTTTTGCCTTTCTGTTTTGTAATTTTATCTTTAGAAGCCCTAACTTTTCTTTGATGTATATATTATCACTTTGAAGTTAGGAAAGGACTCTCCCTTCTAGAATTTTGATAAGTATTTAATCACATTTCCTTGTTTTTATTTATTTTAACATTTAATATTTTTTTCACATGGAAAACTACTTCCTTTAAATTGTTTTCCAGTCATTCAAACATCTGCAGACTACTCCTTTTTTTCTCTTGATTTGCACAGCTCTCCTAATCATCTGTAGGAGTCTTCATTAAAATGTTGCTCATTTACGGGATATTTGTTTCCATAGGTAGCACTAGTCACCTATTCTAATGTTAGTACAGAGGTCTACTTTCAAAGCTTTAAATTTGCTGTTTCAGATAGATGAATGCAACATTTAGAAAGTTAGGTCCCTCATCCTTACAAAACACTAATTTTTTCTGTATCTCAATTATTTCAGTATTACACCTACATTTTTCCCAGGAGTTAAAAGTGCCCTCCTCCCTGGGTTTGTAATTTCCAAAGTGTTTTGCTTAGTGTTTATTTATCAAAGAATATCACCCTCTAATCCCTCCTTTCTCCTTATTTCTCACCTAGATACATGGTCTTACGTTTGGAATCAAAGCATAACGGCCTGGAAGCACTCTGATCCATCGGTGGTGGGGGTCTATTAGATTTGGGAAAGGCAACCTTAGTAATTCATTTTTGACTCAAGAGTTTAACTTCTGAGTGGAGGAAATTTTTTTTAACCTAAGCAAATTAAATTTGAAGACATCTTTAAAAAGGGAAAGGAAAAATCTTACTCTATTCCATCTGCTAACTCCTAATTCCTCAGATCTTCTGTCCAATGTCACTTCTCAGGAAGTTAACTGGTCCATGTGTTGATGGCCCCCTAGCTCAGCGCCCCCTTCCTTGAGAGCATCCACCACAGTCTGTAATGTCTTTATCTGTTTCATGACCTAATGTCTATTTATTCCACTTCCAACAATAACAGTCAATATTTATTGAGTGTTTACTCCATTTCCAGACACTGCATTCTTTACCTCTAGACCTGCTCTGTCCAATAGGACATTGCGTGAGGATAGAAAGATGATCTCTGTGCGCTGTTTACTATGATAGCCACGAGCCACATGAGACTCTTTAGCAGTTGAAATGTGGCTAGATGACTGAGAAATTGAATTTTAATTTTATTTAATTTTAATTGAGTTAAATAGCCACATGTGGCTACTGACTACTGTATTGGACAGCACAACTAGGCAATAATTTCCAGAAATGATCGTTTCTGTTTTTGCTTATCATTACACCCCTGCTACTAGCCCAATATCCCACACAATTGGTAATTGTTGACTAAAATGATCACCTAGAGGGGAGTAGGACAGAAAGATAAGTAAAAATGGTGCTCTGAAAGCACCAAATTATGAAGAATGCTCACCTCCGCTGCAATATCTGGAGGCTGTTTTGAATAAATTTTATTTTTCAAGGAACACAAAATAATAAAATAAATATTTGGGATAAATTTGGTAAAGCTGACCATATTCTTACAACTCATATTTAATAAGAAGGGAAAAGGAAGATAGCATAAAATCTGGATTGGCCAAAAAGTTCATTTAGTTTTTTCCATACGATGGTGCTAGTAGTGCTTCATTGTCTTTATTTTTAAAAATTATATTTTATTGATTATGCTATTACAATTCTCCTGACTTTTCCCCCTTTGTCCCTCTTTACCTAGCACTCCCACGCCTCAGGCAAACCCCCCACCACTGTTCATGGCCATGGGTCATGTGGGTAAATTCTTTGGCTACTCTGTTCCCTACACTGTACTTTACATCCCCGTGGCTAGTCTGTGACTACCTATTTGTACTTCTTAATCCCCTCACCTCTTCACCCATCCCCCCACACCCCACTCCCATCAAAACACTTTCCATATCCATGATTCTGTTTCTGTTCTTTTTGTTTGCTTAGTTTGTTTTTTAGATTCAATTTTAGAAATATATATTCATTGCCATTTTCTTTTGCATAGGTTTGATCTTTCTTCTATTAAGTAAGTCCCTTCAACATTTAATAAAATAATGATTTGGTAATGACTAAGTCCTTTATTCTTTCTTGTGTGGGAAACCCTTTACCTGCCCTTTGATTCTAAATGATAGCTTTGCTGGGTAGAGCAATCTTGGCTGTAGGTCCCTGCTTTTTATGACTTTGAATATTTCTTGCCAATCCCTCCTAGCCTGCAAAGTTTCTTTTGAGAAACCACCTGATAGTCTTATGGGTACTCCCCTGTAGGTAACTAACTTTTTTTTTTCTTGTTGCTTTTAAGATTCTCTCTTTACCTTCAAACTTTGGCATTTGAAATGTGGTGTGTCTTGGTGTTGGCCATCTTGTTTGGGACTCTCTGTGCTTCCTGGACTTGCATGTCTATTTCCTTCACCAAATTAGGGAAGTTTTCTTTCATTATTTTTTCAGGTAGATTTCTAGTTTCTTTCTCTTTCACTTCTCTTTCTGGCACCCCTCTGAGGTGAATGTTAGAACGGTTGAAGTTGTCCCAGAGGTTGCTTATTCTATCTTCATTATTTTGGGTTCTTTTTTCTTCTTGCTGTTCTGATGGGTTGCTTTTTGCTTCCCTAGGTTACAAATCATTGATGTGGTTTTCAGCTTCATCCACTCTGCTGTTGTTTCCCTATAAATTGCTATTTATTTCAAATAGTGTATCCTTCAATTCTCATTGGATCTTTTTTATGCTATTGAGGTCCTCACTAAGTTTCTTAAGCATCCTTGTAACCAGTGTTTTTGAACTCTACATCTGATAGATTGTTTATCTCCATTTTTTTTTTTTTTAGCTTTTTCTCTGCAGTTTTGATCTGTTCTTTCATTTAGGCCAGGTTTCTTTTTCTCCTCATTTTGGCAGCCTCCCTGTGTTTGTTTCTATGTATCAGGTAGAGCTGCTATGACTCCGTGTCTTGGTTGTGTGGCCTAATGTAGTAGATATCCTATAGGGTCAGTGGCACAGACTCCCCTATCACTCAAGCTGGGTACTTGAGGTGTACCCTTCATGTGGGTTGAGCATGCCCTCCATTTTTAGTTGAGCCTTGATTGCTGTTGGTTAGTCAATGGGAGGGATTTACGCAGGCCAGTCAGCTGTAGGGATTGGTTGTGACCACTGACCACCATCGTCTTCCCTCTATGGAGGATCAGCTGTTCAGGGACAGGGTGGTGTGCTCTGATGTGGTGGTGGTATAGCTGCCCACTGGGTGCACAGGCTCTGGGGTTTCTTGGGTGGTGCAGACCAAGGTTAGCCCCTACCTGTGTTTTCCCTTGGGCCACCCTGCCTGAGCTATAAAGCAATCTGAAATGGCTGCTAAGTGTGCTGGGCTTGGAGATTCCCAGGCAGACAGAAGCTGTGAATCTAGGATGGATGCTGCTAGTGCCTGGACTGGGACTCACTGAGGCCAGCTGTTGTTTGTTTGATAGGATTTAGAAAGTTGTGAAGCATGAGCCAAGAGCAGCCATTCGTATGGAAATGAAGCATGGGTGGGCCATAAATTGGGTGGGGAGGAGTCTCTGGAGATCTCCAAGATGGCTCAATTAGTGCTGGCCAGACTGATGGAGTCTCAGATTGGCACCAGCTTGCTGGCTCTGTGGGGGGAGGGTTCAGAAAAGGGACTATGGCCTCTACTTGCCTTAATGCCAGACACTTTAGTTTCTCTCTGTATACCACTGGTGCCTTTTAAGTTGCTACCATAGCACTGGAGCTTGGAAAGAGTGAGTCTAAGTAGGTGAGTCTGTGTGTGGATTTTTAAGAGGAACTGCTTGGGGCTCCAGAATTTTCTTCCACCAACTCATTCCCTGCTGGTTTTTGCATCCAGAAGTTGTGGGACCTTACTTTCCTTACACTGGAACCCTGGGGTGGGGGGCCTGGTGAGAGGCTAGGACTCCTTGCTCCTGAGATATCCCTCCTGGATTTTTATCCATCACACATGGGTGAGGGATCACCCTATTCTGTGTCTGTTCTCCTTTTAACCAGTCTGGATGGATGTGGTTTCCTTAATCCTATTGTTGTTGGACTTCCATTCAACTTGAATTCTGATGGTTCTGAGCGATGGTTGTTCTGTATTTTAGTTGTAATTTCGATGTGGTTTTGGGAGGAGGCGAGCCACACCTGCCTATGCCACCATTGTGACCAGAAGTCTGCTTAGTTATCATTAACCTCATTCAAAAACAAGTTTGTTATATTGTATTGTGACAGCTGTCATTTCAGCATGCACTTAAAAAATCTTATCAAAATTGGTGAATTTTTGTACAGCCATTTTATTATTGAAGACAGAAGAAAACATGTAATATTTTTAGCACATTATGCTTATTTCAAGATAGGTAAAAACGCAACTGCCACGCAAAAAAGGATTTGTGCAGTACATGATGAAGGTGGTGTAGACTGATTGAATGTGTTGAAAGTGGTTTGCAAAGTTTCTTGGTACTATTGATATTCTGGGCAAATAATTCTTTGCTGTGGGGCTGTCTTATGTATTGGAAGATGTTTAAGCAGCACACTGGGCTTCTACCTACTAGAAGTCAATAGTGGGAGATGGCTGTTATATTCAAAATATCCAAATCAGTAAAGTTATTTGTGAAAATGAAAAATATCTTTTATCTTATGGATAAAACTAAATGCACATTTTGGCCAACCCAATAGTAACTTCTGAGAATCAGCACTTACCTGACAAAAATTAATTTAATGCCAAAATACATTTTCTGGGATACATTCCTAACATGAGCCAAACAATCCTAGTAGTTGTTTAATGACAAGCTTCTTCGCTCTCTTTACCCCAGAAAACACTGCCTTTACTGAAAGCATTTTTCTTATTGGACATATCTGTTCGAGCCGTATTTGGTGTGTTTTTTAGTTCCATTACCTGGTACATATTTTTGTTGTCACTACTCAGGACAACAATCTGACAGATTAAGAATATAAAAGGATTCATTTCTATTTGGTAATTAAAGGTCAGAAAGTATTTCCCTGTTGGTCATTAATGAAGTTTCTAGATATAAACTGTTAATTGTACTCACTAAATATGCATTAAAACAATACTGCATATATATTATGCTAATTTTTTAGTAGTAGTAACTTTCAAAACTGTCAATGTATTTTCAGAAAACGGCATTAAATGTTCACTCAAAAAAGTTTGCTTGATTGGTAAATTGCATAATTAAAAAAAGAGCTAGAAATTTTGGGTTGAAATAGGTAATAGTATCTTAAGGCTTAAACCACTTTATATTGTCCTGTTACATCAAGCCACGCTAGTAAGAATTTGTACTAAGTGAATCTGAATTAAATTGCTCTATGGAAAATTATTTTTAAATGAAAATGCTCACTTAAGAAAACAGAGCACTTGTACATATCTGGCTGTGCTATGCTAGGAAAAATCTGACATCTTTGCTTTCTTGTTGTTAAGTGTTCCATATTTTTTACTTAGTTTTAATGTTCCTTCCAAAATTATGACTATGAAGAACAATGGCCTCTAAACCAAATGTTTGTAAAAACAAAAATCAAAGAATACTTTCAACTTTGTCACTACTTAAGAAAACTATGTCTATGTTATCTGTATTTTTGTTCCTATTGAAGAGGCACAATGCTCTGTAATAAGAGGAAAAATCTCTATAATGATTTTTGTCCAACTGAAGGACTAAAATTGGTAAATAACAGATCTTAAAATTTTCAGCTCAGTGTAACTTATCACAACAAACCAAGAAACATGCCCATTTTGCCTTATTGATTTCCACTTTGGAAATGTAATATATCTACTTTGTCGATACATCTTACAAACCTCATAAAAGGACTAGATAAAAATCAATAAAATAATATTGTTTTCTATTATGAAGGAAGAAACAAAGCTTACTGTTGTACATTTTTTATTATTTTTTTTTTAATGCGTGCACAGGTAGGTACTTTAGGGCAATTTAAGTGGGTCCTATCTGTTCTGGTGATGGAAATAACTGATCATTCCGCTTTCTGACCAGGAGCCTCCTTAGCGTGGCATACGCACTGAAGAATGCACGTGACATTCAGCCTAGGTAGGCATTAACAACACCGATTACCACTCCTCCCACCTCTCTCTGAACAATAAATAGGCAATAAAATGCTTCCCATTGGCCAGGTTATACACATTAATATCTCTGAGTCATGGGAGCAGCTCGCCCAGCGCGCCCCACCTGAATTTCATTGCCTTTACCTTGCACTGGCACAGAGTGCACTCCGTGCCGTGTTTGATCCAAGAGGAGCCAGTGAAGCGAACCACGTTCATCTCATCCAGGCAAGTTTTGGTGATGTCATTGCGAATGGTGTCCGCCTGGCAAGGGTCGGTGACACAGCGCGGGCAGCACTCACTCTCTGGAAGCACACTGAATTCACATTCCACCTCTGGGCACGGCAGGGGCCAACAGTCAACTTCCCCTTGCTGTAGGGAAAGCAAATTTGCAAGGGCAGAGGGAGGGGAAGGGAGCACAGGGAAGGAGGCAGGCAGGAGGGAGTGCGGTGTTTACTGCGCAGGCACTGCTCTGATAGGCATTTATACTCAGACTTTCAAAGCTGTGCATCTTGGTATCAAAATGATGAGATCTATGCTGTAGCTGAAGTTTAAACCAGCCTTCAATGATTAAACAAAAACAACAATAAAACAGAAGCAAAAACCATTCTCCTAAACAATCAAGTTTGCATGCCCCTATCTTTCCTATGAAGGGGGGAATTATTTACAATGCAAGACGTTTTTAATTAACTTTTTGCCTATGCAATCTTTTTTAAAATTTTTTTGATATTTTCCCCTAACTTCTCATTTATTTCCTTCTGCATAAAAGAAACTTTTGCCCATTTATGAGAAAATAAACTGAAATATGAAAGGAATTTGATAGTTTTTCTTTGTTCATTTATATGTTTCTCAGTATAGGAACTTGGGGGGGGGATAAAATTAGGAACTGATTTCAGTCTTTTTTATTCCTCATGGGAAAATTGTATGAATTGGATCTTTCTAAAATGTATTTCCTACCTGTTTCCTATTTTCTCCGTAATTCTGAATCTCAGGGTTTTGGAGATGAAGGCCGCCTTCAGGCACAGAAACTGACCTTGCTCTTTCAATTGATTTATAAAAAGGAAGCAACGAAAAAGCACTGCCTTAAAAATATCCTCACAAACAGAAAGAAAACTAGCCATAACTTTAAAAGCGTTGTCTGTGAAACTCTCCTCTATATAGACACATAGACCAAATTTTCCTCTTCCATTTGTACCACTAGAAAGAAAGAAGATACTTGGTCAAATGGGAAAAAGACCATATTTTCTTAATCAAGTCTACACTTTCCTTTTTATCTATTATTTCCAGGAGAAGTCTCATAAATACATACAGACATTCAATTCTAACTTTCTAATAAGTACTTGTTACATATCCATATTATGTATAAAACCACGTGCCCAACAGAATAGCATTGACAGTAACAATCTTTAGAGGGAAAGAAAAGTGTTTTGATTTTGTTTTTTAAGTCTGAGTATGACTGACAGAAGTAGACTAACAAAAGTTCTACTTGGAAAAAATGCTTATTTTAATGAATGCCATTGTTGTATTCATAACAGACATTTAGTGAGTACTTGCTATTGGGTTGGCCGAAAAGTCCGTATGGTTTTTTCCATAAAATAAGACACATCTTTCATTTTCACCAATAATTCTATTGATTTGGATATTTTGAGTATGTCAGCTATCTCCCACATAGTATAACATTGATTGTTCTCAATTTATGTCACAATTTGATCACTGTCAATTTCAACTGGTCCACCTGAGGGCGGAGCATCATCCAGCAAGAAATTTCCAACATGAAACTTTGCAAACCTCTTTTGACATGTTCCATCAGTCACAGCACCTTCTCCATACACTGCATGAATCTTTTTTTTGCATGTCATCTGTGTTTTTACCTTTCTTGAAATAATAAAGCATAATGTGCTGAAAATGTTGCATATTTTCTTCCATCTTCACTATTAAAATGGCAGCAAAAAAAATTTGCCAATTTTGAAGTTTTTTTTAAATGCATACTGATATGACAGCTATCACAATACAATCTAACAAATTTGTTTCAAATGACGTTAAAGACAACTAAATGCTACTACAGACATCTTACAGAAAAAAACAAATGAACTTTTTGGCCACCCCAATATATGCCATTAGGTATCTGCTCTAGATGCTGGAGTCTAAGGAAGCTTTGCTGGAAGGGACTGAGTAGGCCAGGAGGGTCTCTTATTTTGAGTTCTGGACATATTCCTGGAAAGACACACAACATGGTGCCTCATGTCTACCCCAGAATACCCTTCCAGGTCTGGACCTCACAGCACCATCTTGTCATCCTAACCATGCTCACTTTTTCCTAACTGCTCACACTACAGCTGGATAATGTGTACGTGTGGAGGGCAGAGAGCCAGGTTGCTTTCCTATCTAGAGTCTGGGTCTAAACTCTTCCCGAACTTCATGTAGCTGAACTTACCAGGCAGCGGCACTGTTGGCAATTCTGGACCCAGGTGTCACCGCTGTTGTACAAGGTTTCCCCATTTTGATGGAGGCACTGACTGCTAAGCCTTGGGTCACATTCAGGGCAACAAAAAAGATCAACTGTGGGATTCTCACAGTCACAGACCATCCGACGACACATTACAAATCCATTCTGTATGAGAAGGAAGAAGAGCAGTTACCAAAAGCCTCCATTTCTCAATATACTAGCATGTGTGTGTTTGTACATGTGTGTACATATATATTTGCATATAGTATGTATATAAAATTTTAGATGTTGATTTGAAAATTGAGATAATTTGCACTGTTTATCCAATATAATTGATTTGCTTTAAAGTTTCATTTTGTAGCTAATGTACAGAAATTATCCAAGCCGGAGAACTTTTGATTTCCTTTCCACACACTACTTGACTAAAAAGAAATTTCCCAGAAATGGCCTGAATAAAATTATAAGTGCCACATGGTCCTTATGTCTGTATAAATGTCTGTATATACATACACATACATATATATAAATGCATATGCATTTGTTTAGTAAGGCAATAATTTGAATGCTAACTAAATTTTGTTTTGTGTGAGGGCATGTATATTTGGTAGCTAGTCAACAAGTCTTACATGTTATTAAGTTTATGGAATATTTGAAATCTTATGCTTTTGTATAAATTTTTATCAATTTCTTTCATAATAGTTGAGCCTTTGGTGTATACCATTACTCATTTCACTAAAATTTAAGTCACTATTATCAGTGGGGTACATGAACATCTCTCTAAAATTCAAATATTGCCCAATAGGTATTTTTCATTCCTAGGCCATAGCATATCCATTCTGGCTTCATTTATGCATTCACTGAAATGTGATATCGTGACTATGAAAACTAGCATAGTTAGTGACAAGATTTCATTAACATGTGACAAATAAGCATGCTGTGGTATTTCCATACAATGAAACACTATTTAAGAACAAGAAGAAATGGGTTACTGATATGCATGTATGTCATGAATATAAATGAATGTCAAAAACATAACACTGACAGAAAGAAACCAGACACAAGAAGCATGTGCTGTATGATTCCATGTATATAAGGCTCTAGAAAATACAAATCTAATCTTTAGTGACTGGAGATGGTGCTTGCTTGGGGTTGGGGTATGGGACTGACCAAGAAAGGGCAGAGGCAACAGGTTGGGTAGGTGAAAATGTTCTATTAATACTCATTGTGGTTAAATGGACATACGGAGTTTTCTAAGTTCATTAAGCTGGTCCTTTGAAATGTATGCAAATTATACCTCAGAAAAAATGACTAAAATTTTTTACTTATACCAACCTGACATGAGCACACAGAACACCGGTCATTTTCCAACACCCAAATCTGACCATTGTGCTTAATTTTTCCATCATGGATGCAGTCCCCGGTACAATTCTTTCCATGAGGACATCGGCAATCGTATCCACCATCCAAGTTAAAACAAATGGTATCATTGGTACAGCTGTGCCTGCCGGTCCCACACTCATCAATATCTACAGTCAAAAAAAAAAAAAAGAAAAAAAAGAAGAAGTCAGCAGCCAATGTGCTTAGAATATGCTCAGCTTCAAACAACTGCAGTCAGGCAAATTATCTCCTGATGTCACACATAAGTTAATTTTCATCTTACTGGCATGCAATTTTTATCAAATGCTGACTAAAGCAATGTTAATCATTTAGGGATTTCCCAGGAAAATAGTATCATGTTTGATTTCAGACACCAAATAGCCTTGCTTATATTTTTGACTTTTATATCTCTGTAAATACCATTAGGCTTTACGAAACATATTTTTTTGAAGTTAAGAATGAGAGTCAATTTATCAAACGAAACCAGTTTGGCAGTGGAAATTCTAAAAGGGCCTATGATTTTTTATTGAGGAAATCATTGTTGATGTTAAAATGGTACGAGCAGAAAACTCTTTCGTAGTGGGAGATAAAATGTCATGGGAACCCTGAGGCATTTTATTCAATTTCGAGCCCAATTCTCACAGCCATGTCAGCCACATGTAAGCTCTTTTCAGCGTTCTGCTTAGCTGTTCTTCCCTGACAGCCTAGGAATTTCCACACCATCCTTAAGCCCTGCTCTTCCCCCACAAAAGGGCAAGGTACTACCAGCAATCGCCATTCTCTCACAAAGAATCCACCTCTTCTTAACTTTTCCATTTCAGACTCATTTCATCTCCTGCCTGAATCAGTTGGCAACTGCCCGTGCCTCACCCACCCTCACCCAGTCCACGGCAGTCACGGCCTAAAGCATTTCCATACGGATGAAGAGCAAACACCCTGACCCACAGATCAGGCCCATAGGAGGAGACAAGGTTCATTTTATTTATTCCCATTATTTAAAGGTCACAAGCCAAAATACATTTCAGGGATATTGTACGAGCGGCAGTAAGCAGTTTCCCCGCCCACCCCCCACCGCCCCCCCGCCCATTTCATCTGTTTTCACTGAGTAGAGGCCAAGAGAGAAAGAATTAAATTATAACAGGAAAAGTGGGTTAGAGAGAAGACAGAATATATTGCTTTTAAGTGGGAGAAATGTACATTGATTTTACTCCACAACTTTAAAAATGGCGTTTAGTAAATATTTTTCTTAACTGGTTTGATTTCAGCAATATTGGAGACATGGACTAGCCAACATTATAGTTCAGCTATATTTAAAATCTTAAATACTTAAATTCTGTCATATATGAATTCCTGAAAATAAGCCACATGATGTATTTCCATTTACCTTGATGTTTTATTAGTTCCTATCTCAACAAAACCAATGAATTGAGTAAATGGCTGAAAAGATTTTTATTAAAACTATGATGAACTATTTTAATACCATGACTTGCCAAGGATAATACTACTTATAATTATAGACTGTGATTAAAAGGAGAACTGTTAGCCAATATCGGAATACTTTAAAATATTTTTAAAGTACACTGATTAATAGATACTTTTTTCAGATCAGATACAATTTTCTCTTGGTAATGGAAATGAAAATTTTAAAGTAGCCCTATATTTAGTATATTCAGAATAATAAGGTATATCTGATGAGTTGATCTTCATCTCCCATTAATACTTTTATAACTAGGATTTATAGTAAGCAGAAAAATGTTAACCATAGTTATTTGGTCTCTTTGACCACAAACTCTACAAAAACCTCTTATTACATAGTCCTTTGAATATACTATTAATGACATTATTTCATCAATGGCAATCAATAGCTGGATTTTTACAATCTTTTCATTTGGCCTGACATTTAAAATGAAAGCTCTCATATTAGGCAATATTTTTTCCCCTAAAAGGCAGAGAGAGGCCTTGGCTTTGCTGCAGAAGACAAAGAAGAGATGTCCAGGGACATCCATGCTCTTAAATAAAGAACACTTATAATAAAAAAAGAGAGCAAATTGTTGTTCACAACAGTGGTTGACATGCACATGTCATGCATGGAGAAATGTGCAGACAGAAATATCATAGTGGATTAATCATTGCCTTTTGTTGTCCAATGGGATCTGAATTAACTCAAACTCATCTTTTCTGCTTCTCTACACTGGGTTTCCCACTGCAGACAATATTCTCGACTGGTAGGACAGGCTTTTTGGAATTCGATTTTACATATAATTTTACCATAGTGTTTGGTTCCTAAATTAAATATGCATAAATGGTTTATACTCTACTTTGAAAAACCTACTGTGGTATATAACATTTCTAACTTTAAAAATATTGATAACTCCTTTAATGAATGATTGAAAAAATAATTCTGCTATATCCAATGGTCAAGTCTCAGTTGTCATCTAACTTGATCTAGCTGCAGCACTTGACACAGTTTATTCTCTCTCTCTGATAAATTTTCTTTACTAGCTCTTCATCCCATGCTTCTTTGGTAGCTCTCTTAGGCCCTGTCTTCTGCCCACATACATACTCCCCAGGTGTGGCCACTAAACTCTGAATAAGCTCTAGCCACTCGAAGAAGTGGTCTGTCAAGGCAAGTGTATGTGTGAAGCCACAGCATTTAGAGCCACTGAGATGTGGTACATTTGATTGTCCAGGGAGCGCAGATAAAAATGCAGCTAAAGAGGTACTCAGGGCCCAGGTAAAGGGCGTGTTAACAAATTTGAACTTTATCATGAAATAATATAATCTCATTTTATAGAATTGCAAAAAAAAGTCACAATCAGATATCCTTTTTAGAGAGCTTCCTTTGGTTTCATATTGGGAAAGGAATTTGAGTGGATTAGAATTTGCAGCCAGCAGATCAATTAGCAGGCACTTTCAGTAGTCCAGGCAAGAGATCGTCACATCATAAAAGCAAACACTTATATGGTAGTTGGTATCATCAGATTCTAAGTGCTTTCACATAATGGCTCATTTAATCCCCACCACAGCTGTGGTAGGTACAATTATGATCCCTTTTGTACAGACCAAGACATTGAGGAACAGAAATGGTATGTAACTTCCCCACGGTCACCAGTCAGTAAGGCATAGGAGCCCACGTGAGAACCCACGCCATCCGGCTCCGGGTCTGCGCTCCTAAACCCAGTGCTGTACTGAAGAGTGGCACTGGGGACACACAGAAAGAAGCAACAAAGACAGAATCATCCAAGAAAGAAATGACCATGTTAAAGCAACTTAGTGATTTGTTGGCTACAAAGATTAGGGAGAGGGAGGGATCATGAACGATGTTCAGATTTCTGGACTGGAAAATGTGGTTGATAATATTTACAGAGAGAACAGCAAGATTTTGCTGAGGCATGCAAGTGGTTGACAGGGGTGAGGAAAGACAAGAATTTGTTTAGAACATTGAATTACACTTTCCTCTGGGCTTCCAAGTGGAGCTGTCCAGTAAGTAATTGGATATATGGGGCTAGAGTTCAGAAAAGGGACTGGGCTGAAATATGAATTCAGTGAAAATATACTTTCATCATCCCCTTTCTCAAAAATTGTTCTTCAGAATCCAGTTTAAACTTCTTTGTGAGCCATTTGCAGTGACTTCCTTCCCCTGCACTTTTTCCCTATCTCAACTTGCCAATAACCACACCATACTTGAAGCCCTACAACAAATGCTAGCTAGGTACTCAAGGCTTTCTTGATCCCAAACAGGAAATGATTTCTCTCCGTTTCCTCACAGTCCTGAATTTATATTTTTTCTCAAGTATTTATGATTTTTAACCTTGTAGTTTTCTCCTTTATTAAAAAAATCCACCACATTCTATCTAGTCTAACAGGTTTTGTTTTGTACATATTTCATCTCTTCTACAAGCTGGGAGCAGGGACCACCCTCCTCCATATTTGTGCTCAGCGGATGCCTGGCAAAGCACTTCCAGGTACCAATGCACACATTCAGTAACTACGTGTTGATATGAATTGGATTGATTCATTTCATTTTGTCCTTATTTTAGATTTAGGTTAATGATTTATAGTATTTAGTTTTAACATAATGCCAAAAAGATCCTATCCTATAAGCATTCTTTTCATCTTACAAGTTTAAAAAACCTCACCAAGCTTAAAGATAATCCTGAAATTAAAGCAATGAAGTGAAATATAGACATGAAAATAGAATAGTATGTGAGAAAAAACTGGGCTTTATGCTCAGAGAAGGACCAATTTGGGGACGCAGTAGCAATGGTGACATGGACAAGGAAAGTGTTACTCTGGCACATTACCTGGGATTTAACGTCTACACCCTGGAGATAAAGGGCTCAGCAAAACAGCATACGCTTTGTACGAACGCAGCTTATAAGCATGTATGCTGTAGGGTACACAACTGAAGCCTAAACAATAGCGAAACAGTGCACAGTTATGTGTTGATGTCTTCAAGTATGAATCTTACCCTTCGCAGCGATTGGCGATGCACCGCTGTGGCTTTGTCCACCTCCAGGTGCTGTTGTTGTTGCTGTTGTTCAGCAGCAGACACATGGCACCTGCTCAGAAATGATCACTCCCTTCAACCTGCACCCTTCTACAAACTAGTGTCACCTACAATTCTACAAATTACTGAAATTGCAGTAAATGGATAGATGTTTAGAAGAAGCATTTTAGTCTTTTTTATATATATAACATAGGTGGGTTCTTTTAAAAGAATCCTTCAGAGCACGTTGTCTTCTGAAAGAGCAGTGTATTTTTTTTGTGATAATCATTAAATTCTAATGCAAGATAACAGAAGAATCATCATTCTGGAATTGTTATTTTTTAAAAATAACAATTTCCACTGTCCCTGTGTTTAGGCATTTCCTTGAAAAGCCCTTACTCTGTAAGCATCTCATAGAATATTTTACTTCCCTATCTCCAACTTTATTATGTGTTACTTTAATGGTTAGTTTAATTTTCATTGTTATTTTCTGAACACTCATGCTTGTACTAATTTTGTTTTGTCCTGATCATTACTATTTATACTTATATTTACATCTAACATGGTGACTATAAATCATACTATATACTTACTTTAAAAACAAAACAAAATGTAACCCAAGGATACTTTTATAGGTTTTTATAGAGAAGGGAGAGAGAAAAAAAACATTGCTCTGAGAGAGAATAATTGATCAGTTGCCTCCCATACATGCCCTGACCAGGGATCGAACCGGCAGTCTAGGCATGTGTCCTGACTGGGGATCAAACCAGCAATATTTTTGGTGTACAGGACAATGCTCAACCAACTGAGCCACCCAGCCAGGCCTATATATCTACTTTTAACATAGGTTACATTCCTAACACATTCCAATTAAAATATTATCTCTCATGCATCTCAATCTTTTTATTAGAAAAATAAATATATCATCTATTATGTGAGAACTATTGTAGACACTGATGACTGACAAGCAAACAAAGTTTATGACTCTTGACGCTTATGTTCTATAGCACATATTGAGCAAGCAAACAAATTAATATATACAAACATTTCAGGAGAATTGATAGCTTGTATGAAGAAAAGTGAAGCAGGGTTACTGAATAATGTCAGCGGTAAGATGCTATTTTAAATTAGGAGTCCTTGAGAAGCATTTTAGTGAAAATATAAATTAAATTTAAAATGAAGCATGCTAAGATCTGGGGAAAGAACTTTCCAGACAAAAAAACAAAAACAAAAACAAACAAACAAACAAAAAACACATGAGAAGGGAATCAGTTTGGTTTATCTAAGAAGTGTCAAGAAAGCCAAGTACTATATCATGTAGGCCTTTGCAAACCATTGTTAGGGTTTTACTCTCCTCTGGTGAGTAAAGGGAGAAGCGGTAGGGTTTATGAGAAAGCCAGGAGAGAGTGGTGTTCTCAAAGCCAAGTGAAGGAAGTTGTTTCAAGAGGAAGCAATGATCGTCTGGGCCTAATGGCTGAGACATCAAGCAAAAGACTAACTGACCGATGGGTTTGGCAAGATGGAAATTGTTAGTATTCTTGAAAGGAGGGCATTCCCCAGAGCAGTGGGACTCAAGCTTCATGGGAGGCAAGAAAGCAGAGATAACAAGGCTAGACAATACTTTCAAAGAGTTTTGCTCTAAAGGGGAGTAGAAAAATGGGGGAATATTTGGGGAATCTGGTAGCGCCAAGGAAAGTTACTTTTTGTTTGTTTTTGTTTTATACTTTAAAGGTGGGGTGCTGCTCCAGGCTCTTTCTCTGTGAATGGGAATGATACAGTAGGAAAAGAGTATGATGTGAAAGAGAAAGGGGATAGGACAAGGGCAAAGACCTCAGGGAGGCAAGAGGGAGTGAGATGCAAGGTGCAATGGAGGGTTTAATTTTGACAGGCCAAATGCAACTTCATTCTGTGAAAGCAGCAGAAACAGACATCTATGAGAGTTAGCCAGTGTAGCTCCTGGTGCAGAAGTGAGGCACTTCTGCTTTCTCAGTTAAACAGGAAGGATGGCATCAACAGAGAATGAAGAGAAAGGAAGTGATCTCTAAGGTTAGAGGAAACGGGAGAAGGTATGAAATGGGTTGGATCAGGCAGTTGCAGGGGAAAGTTACTAAAGAAATAAAGGAGGAATGTTGTACAATGCTGATGGCCCTTACAGCGGGTAGCCTATAATGATCCTCAGCATTGAATTTTTAGGCTCTTATATAATCCTCTCCTCTAGATTGTGGAGTAGACTTACTGAGTCACTTCTAGTAAACAGAATATGGGCAAAGTGGTGAAATGTCCCGTCTGAGATTAAGTTATAAAAAAGCTGTGACTTCCGTCTTAAGCACCTGCCCTCTCTTGAACTGCTTCCTCTGGGGAGCCAGTTCCTGTCTTGAGGCAGCCCTGTGGAGTGGTTCAGGTGCTAAGGAAACAAGGCATGCCAATAGCCATAAGAGTGACCTTGGAAATAGAGTCCCATTCCCTCCAACCCCACCCCAGACAAGCCTTCAAGATGGTCAACAACTTAACTACAACCTCACGAGAAATCTTGAACCAGAAGCTTACACCTAAGCTGCTGTGAGATAATTTTTGCTGTTTTCAGCTGCTAAATTTGGAAGTAACTTTTTACGCTTCTGTAATACAGCCCTCCTGAGATGTGTCATCATAAATTTGAAATACAGTAGCACAATTACAAATGTAAAGTATGATAGCAGAGGTATGTGTCTATTCTATTCATGTTCTGATGCACAGAAAATGGTGTGCAAAGATACCATGCAAGATGAAACAAAGGTTATCCCCAGAGAAGTGGAAAGGATGGGAGAGGGGGGGATGAAATAAAGATGCATTTTCAGTACACACACACACACATTTCAGTCTGATTTCAGTTATTTATAATCATGTTATTTATATTCAACCTTTATATGTGAACTTAAAAGACAAGAAGAAGACCTCTTTCTTATAATATACTATAGAATATGGGCCAAATAGTTTATCAGGGATGAAGAAAATCACACTGTTTGATCTGCTTCTTGAACTGCAATCTGGTTCTTGGCTTTCTCTACAGGGTTGGAAGTATTCACTGGAACACTAACAAGTGCAGGGTAAAGCCCTCAGACCACAGCTAAGGGTTATTTGCAAATGCCAGGTGTTAGCCCCTGCTAAAGCAATAGTATTCCCATTCCTACACAGAAATTCAGATGGCCCTCTGCTCAAGGTCCAGAACTCTGCAGCTGCTGTCAAAGCATGCTGGGAGCCTTGGCATCTATCACCCAAGTGTGCTTCATGTGTCTCCCAGTGAAAACCTTTTGAGGCACAAGGATAAAAGGCATCTTATCATTAGGTGTCAAGTGCTGTTTAAAATTAGAGTCACCAAGGCTTTCATTGACTTTGTCATTTTAGCCACATTTTTCTCTCAGGCCGTTACTCTATGAAGCTATAAATACGAATGGAGAAACTAATGACTTTTGGATGTTTGTTCTCCACCCCTGTGCCTAACTGGAAGGATGATGGCAAATCCTTTCAGTGAAGGTGGTTTCTCTGACCATTATTTTCGAGAGTACTCTCTAAAAAATTGTGCCCCTTAACAGAAGGTGTAGAGAAGCAGAGCTGTTTGCCAGTTCATTGAAAATAATTCAAAATTAATGATAAGTAATTGAATATAACCTGGGTAAATTCTCCACTCCTACGAGATTGAAATCTTTCAAGCAGGGACCATATCTTCTTTATTCAACATGGAGCATTCACTGAACACCTCTTCCTCTGCCAGGTCAGTGATATAGGCGTAGCCCAGTGTCATGTGTTGTGTGCCTTATCATCATCATATTTCCTCTACCCTCTTTTTCTCTCTATCCTGCTTTCCTCATCTATGTTTCTAGCTCTTTTTGGATCATATTTTTACATGCTTCCATTCAGAAATTTATCTGTTACTATGGGTTTACTCATTCTAAAATGCTCTTCAATGGTTCCAAGTATCCACAAAGAATTGGGTTAGTGTCATAAATTATATTATCTAAAAATCAAATGATCATAATTAGCAAGCACAACTTAGATTTTAACATGTTTTCAATCACTGCTGTATAAAATCACACAGCAAAAATCGTCAACTAAAAGATAAGGTCAATGGCTACTATTTACATCTTACTGTATACTCCTCAGGTTTAAGAGGCGTTCTTAAATTCTAAGGTCTTCTCCTGCACTGACCTTCGCATGAGTCTCCACTGGGTGAAAACATTCCATTGTCATGGTAGCCGTCTCTGCACTCGCAGTGGTACCATCCGGGCAGGTTAATGCAGTTGGCGCGGCTGTCGCACTGAACAAAGCCATCGGAGCACTCATCGATATCTGGCAAAGAAAACAAAAGTGAGATGTTATACACTTACTGCTCTTATCTCAAAGACACAAAAACCATTCTACTAACATTTGAGTGTCAGCAAATCCCAAGAACTGAGAAAACATTACACCAAGAAAGTCTATCTGGTTATTGGAAGCTATACAGAAAGAAGTAGTGGTGTTGTTAACAGGAGAAACATCTAGACAGCTTCTCTGTTGCAAAAGAAACATCTGTAATAGCCATTAGTGCTGTTCACCAAGTATTTCCAGCTCTTCTCGACACAAGCTAGAATTGTCATGGGGCTTCCTAGAGCTAATGAGGGAGAGACATGTGTCACTACTAGGAAGAGTCTTGAAGATTCAGTGTGGGATGTGCATGTATTCTTTCCCCACCACGATGACCAATGACTTTCGGAGGCTCTGAAGGTCAGTGAGAGTTCCTGAGTAAGGATAGGGTGGAGCACATTCCTCCTCTACTTGGAATGGACATACAATATGAGCAAGAAATCAACCTTTTTGCTCTCAGCCACTGAGCTTTGAGGGTCTTTTATTACTATCAGCAGACGCCATTATAGCCTAATACATCATTCATCATCAATATGTGCCAAGTGCATTCATGCATTAATATGCTTCATATTTCTGGCCCTGCTAAGTGATCTGATGGCACTGCACCATTGCAGCTGCCAAAAATAGTCACATACACCCCATTGCCATCTTGACAGCCCTGTGCTTCCCAAACCTGCATCTTATTTCTGCTGCAGGGACCAGGCACGATGATGTCCCTCGTGTTGAAGTGAAATCCAGTTGCTTTTTACAGCCCTTTCCCCAAGACAGTCCTCTCCAGTCCAGCAGAATATGCCTCCTTCCTAGTCCAGTCTCATCTAACTCCAAAGTCTTGGAAGTATATATTCCTTTTATTTAAAAAAAATTTCTACTTTTCCTGTGTTCAACTTTGAAAGATAATTTTTTGAATAAATAAAGTGCATTTTTTTTAAAAAAAAGAAGAAATAGGCCATCCTTCATTTACTTCTGATAAGCCCAGAGTTCCTTCACTAAAACAAACTGTTCTCTTAGATTAGGTAATAGGCCAAAAACAAATAAATATTTTATATTATTGCAAAATTTTCACATTATTTCAGAACTATGAGTGTTCTTTCCTCTGTGGTTCCTTTTCTGAAGAGTCAGTTCCTACTGTCAGGAGTTACCTCTGTTACAACAATTGCTTATGGCCAAGTCAGCTAACCATTGACTTCCTGATTTGATACAAGCAGATTGCTCCCATTCACTAAGGCCTCATAGGTTTTATGAAATGGCCTATTTATATTTCAAAGGCCTCTCTAACTGATGAACCCCAATGGTAAATGGGACTAAAATGCTATGCTCATTCAGCTTTGTACAGCCTTTTCTTCTAAACCAAATGATGCAGAAAATTGATTATAGCATTTTTAAGTGTACAGACAAAAGAAATAGGTTGAGATTTAAACTTTACAAGTGAGTTTATTGGAAGAAGGCCATGAGTGTTATGCTTAGTATATCTTGTTTTAGAAGATTTCAGTCATTAATGTTGGTGATTTGGAAGTAACCATTAATGGAACAGAGCCTTCTCCACTGAAGCAACTCTTGCATCTATATTAAGCCTTTAATTTAGTCCCTTTTTCTTGCTTGAACACAGTTGCAGGGTTACCTCAGATCCTATGACATAGATGACACATATAACACATTTTGCTGTGTATAATGCACATCCACATTTCATGTGCATTATACACAGGATTATTATACCCATATTATACCCATGGTATGTAATTATTATACCCATGTATAATGCACATCCCTATTTCTCCCTCAAAAATTTGGGCAAAAAGTGCACATTATACATGGCAAAATATAGTATATATTTTAATTTTCACTTCTTATTTTCTCTCATCACTCTTAATGCCTACTTCTATACTGTCTCAACCCCACTTCTTTTAATGAACAATACAGCAATTTTCCTTGATCTATCAACATACTCATTAAGATTAATAGAATTGCTGTGTATTATATTACTCAGTTTCTGAAGACAGAGGATACAATGTATATTGACCATAATGTATTTTCATATACAGTGTGAGTATTATTTTATTATGCAATTATTACTTAGCAATATTTTAGAAGGTGAATACACAAATATATGCATCACTTGTTAATTTACCATTCACTGTTTACTGCATGCCTGTTATGGACCAAGTACTAAGCGCTGGGGAAATAAGAATACACCAACAAGAAGTGATTTTTGCCCTGACTGGGTATACTATCTATCTAAATAGTGTTTAACAAAATTAAACTTATGAAAATCTAAATTTACAACCATATTGAACAGTTTTTTCCAAGATATTATGTACTTATCACCTCTGGTATGGTATTAGGTGATAATATGAATATCCTTTATTTTAATGGCTACCAACTTATGTCTCTGAATTATTTCCATTTATAGCAAGTGCTACTAATAGCACAGTAGCAAACTTTAAATTTGTAGAGGGAGACAGATTGCTGAAACAAAATTAAATAAACCCTGGCATATGAACATGATGAAAATTATGAAGGAGGGTACAAACAAATGGAGTTTTGAAAACACCAAGATATGAATCATTTATTCACATTTCAGATAGATTTTCTGAGTAATTTCTTAGGTAGTGAAATCACTTCAAAAAAAAAATAACAAAGCTGAATGTAGCCTCTCACAACAACACCAGCTGGCACACTGATACAGATGGGTTCCTAGAACTCTCACCTAGTGGGGGAAGCCTGTATTATATTACAAGGGGCCCACCCTCTGGAAAATAATTCCACTTTTTTCCTGGGAACCCCCCCATACAAGTATTAAAGTTCAAATTATATAGTACTCATTACCATATAGGATAGTTAAGTAAAACTAGTCAGATAAAATATTTTGCTTTATTTTACATTTTCATGTTTCTGAGCATTTTGATTTGTTTATACAAACTTTTCTACTTTGTTGAAAGTCAATAGGAAATGAAAGTGTGCTTAAATTGCCAAAGTACGCACTTCTCACCAGAAGGTAAGCTTGTCTGGCTCATGGCCCTTTTTAAAGTCAGAGATAAAGCAAACAGCCTCATCTGTAAGTTATTTGATGGGCTTAGTTGCTCAGTAAATACTCAGCAAGTGAAGGACTGAAATCCGATCCACAGTTTAAGAGTTAAGTATATCTTACCCATACACAACTGTGGACATTACTGAGTTGTAACACAGGGATGCACACAAAATAGGCTCTACACATCGTGTAATACAGAAAACAGCAAATGAATTTGAAAAACATTATTTCTTGGGTACTTTCTTTAGGTCAGTTAAAACCAAAATTTTACTTGAGTTAGATATACAGAGAACACTAGACCTAGGAGAAACATGTTATTACAATACTTTATTCTACATATGAACTACCAAGCTTGAACACATTTCTTTCAAAACTGAATAAAAGCACTCAAAAAGATAGTACAGCAGTGTAAAAGTTCATGTGATTTAGTCTTGATTTTAAGGATCTAACTTTTTAAATCTGTAGGCACATTATATAAACAACTAAAAATAAATTTTATGAAAAACTATAATTTCATTATACTGTATTATATCTTAGGAAGTACTTTCTAGTTCCTGAGGGACAATTAGAACTTTTTCAGTAGCTACATTTAGACCAGGCAGTCCATGGTGACATTAAGATGCTGTCCCACAGCACAGAGAATCTAAAGGCCCAAAGACACTCACCCATCCGACAACACCATCAATAGCCGTCATACTCCAGGGATCAAAACAGAATTAGCTAACAAAACTGGAAGGCATTGTTGAGCACAGACTTTCTAGGGGGTACATATGTTTTGAGACAATCATTAAAATCAAACCAACAAGCAGAAAAACAGGAAAGAAAAATGCATGACTACTAAGAAGCTCACACACGCCATTCAGCATCTCATTTTGTTTGTCTCCCTCTGGTAGGGAAACTAAGGCCGGGGCTCTTCTACAAGGGCACGCAGACCGCTGGCTGCAGAGTGAGCTACCAAAAATGGCTTTCTCCATTGCATTTAAAGGGTCACTTTAGAAAATGATGAATCATTTCCTGTAAAATTGAATGTAGTTACAAAATGAGAGATGTGAGTGTAATCTCTTTCTCATGCATAGTAACAGTTATTCCTATCATAATAAAAGAACTAAGAACAATAAAAAAGTGCAAATGTCTAGAATTATTCATACTTAAAATAGACCCTAACCATTAGTTTAACCTGCTCTCCTTTAAAGCTAAAAGAAAATTGATTAGTTGCTACTCTATACAAAAAAAGTCCATTTTTTTTAAAAGCAAGTACATTATTCTTAATGGCCAAGTCAAATAATTAATGCTGTCTTTCCTACTGTTTATCATTAATAAAACCCTGACATTATTTCTCATAAAAATAGTACTTGGACTATTTATATCATTATCCTATGCACTGGTAGCTACATTATATTGATAAACAGCAGTCAATAAAACATACTCAAAACAATTAATCAACTCTTGATTACCCACAGGTGGACTATTCGATGTCTAGATTATGTGCAGCATTTTTTTAAATGCCAAGGTCATCTCCCTCCCTCTGTTGCTGAGCTTGGGTCCGGTGGGGGCGCACATCTGCTTCCAGCACTTGATAGATGTGAGTGCTCAGGCAGGGCAAACTCATTGGAGTGTTATATTATTTTTAACAGCTCTGCCAGATCTAGACATAAAATGTTGTCCAAAATTTTACAAGATTGATTTTCTTAAATGAGTATTTTGAAAATAAAATATAACAACATATGTAAATACATATTTAAAACCACAATATCTTCATCACAAGTTGGGTGATGACATTGCAGATTGAGTGAATATTTTTATTACTTTATAGTTAATAATTAGGAAGTGAATGACTGTTCTTTTTAAGAAAGCACAATTTCATCATTATATCATTTAGTCCTCACAACAACCATATTCTCATCCCTATATTTTGAGCAAATACATTGCCCAAGGTCACACAACAGACCAGAACTCTTTCAATTCTGAGTCTAGTGCTCTTTCTCCCACACTAGGCTGCCTCTCAGAACAACACCCGGCCAATCAAAAACAGCTTATGCTTTGGGATATCTCAGTGTACATCTTAATGTGAGTGAATTCCAGCTCTTTGGCTTGTTAGCTGTGTAACTTTGAACCTCTCTGAGTTTTCTGTTTTTGAACTAGAAATAATTCTCTTTCCCAATAATTTGCTGTTAACTACTTTTCTTAACTATCCTGGCTCATAACAGGAAGATAATATGCATAAATTCCATTTCCATCTCTAAAATAACCCTTCAGAGTTTATAAAGTACGTTTACTTGTTGTTTGATTATGTGAAAAGGAGCAGAGGGTAATACACTTTTATAGGTGGCATTTAGGCCAGAGCATGTTGCTGCTTTCGTGGACAACTGGGAGCCACTGAAAAGTGAACTGTGGAGTGAGGAGGTCTAAGGTACGCTTTGGGAGGGACAGGCAGGGCCCACATGTTGACCAGACAGGGTCAAGCAAGACTAGAGGCAGTCTCATGTCCTTGTCAGGCTGTTTTTCATTGTCTAAGAAAGAGGTAATAAAATATTTTAATTAGGGGTTAAAAGCAGTGGAAATAGGGATAAAGCAGCATGCTTCTTTCACCCCAAATGCTTATTATTTAGTCAGTACACAAGGCTCGTTCATGTCCCCTGTATTGATGTCAGACCAGTCAAGTTCACGTGCCACATGTCCGGGTACAAACCATACAGAGAAAAAAGATCAAGACAACCCGATGTTGTCTGTGTGGTTCCTGGAGTATTATTATTTTATCATTTCTTTATTTCCTTGAGCGTTTGCATATGGTGTCACTATTGCCTAGAATGTTCTCGCTTTCTCATCTCCTCACCTAGTTAGTTATCTACTTCTCATCTGTCTGTGCCTCACACTAAAATTAATATTCTTGGGGAAGCCTTTTTTTACCCGAAAGGCTATGTTAGATCTCCTATCACTCATTGTTTTTTGTACTTTACCCCATGTGGTCCTTATAGCAACTATTACAAGATTTTTTTATTCTAAACTTACAAATATTACACTGACTTAATTAGAATAACTTCAGTTCTGGAGAAAGTCTTCCCTGTTGTTCTTCCATTTCAAAAGTTCTCAATTCTTTAGGCTTTTTGTTTATCAGTTTATGAATCTCTCACCAGTAAAACAAAATAAAATAAAAAATGGCAGAAGAGAAAGTCTGCATTGATTCTATAGATTGATTTTGGGAATACTGACATCTTCACATCATTGAATCTTTTAATTCATACACATGATATATTTCCCCTTTCTCTAACAATTTTATAGTTTTTAGAGTCTTTGTAGGTTTCAGAAAGGATGTCTTATGCATATTTTGCCTGGATTTATTCCTAAAACTTTTGCCTTTAAAAAAAAAGAAACAACTTTACTTTTTCAACTTTATTGAGGGATTATTGACAAATTGTAAGATATTTAAAGTGTATAATATGATGATTTGGTTTGGTATGTGTGCATGTTGTGAAAGAATCCCCCATTAAGTTAACTAACACTTTTATCACTTCATATATTTATCTTTTTTGGGGGAGTGGTATGGAACAGTTAAGGTCTACTCCCTTAGCAAACTTCAATTACACAGCACAGTGCTACTAACTGTAGCTGCCATGGTGCACATCAGATCCCCAGACCGAAATCCAACATCAGCAACAATCTCCTGGGCTTTGATATGTAACCAGTACCATAATTAATATATAAAACATTTCCTTCACCCCCCAAAGCTCCTTCACATTACAACACTTTGAAGTGTTAATTTGTATATTAAGTTAATATTTATCATTGTGAGTAAGCTCTATATGTGCAGCGTCTATTCCTATATTTTTTATAGCATCTTGAGAACACCTAGCAAAGAACTTAATACATTGCTAGAGATTCATAAATGTCTGCTGAATGAATGAGTGATCTTTTGTAATATCGGATAACTAAGTGGCATGCTCACCAGGCCACCTTTGTGCCCAGCTCGGTCCAAGGGGGAATGCAGGCAGGGTGTCAGCCTGAAAACATTCACTGGGATGCAAGAAGATGATAAGATGACACTTACCAACCAACTTCAAATATTTCTGTCAAAACATTGGCTACAATGTTAAATGGACAAGAATGTGCTCATTACAAATAAATGTATATACACACATTTTTAACAAAAAGAGCCGATCAAGACTTCTGATTAAAAACATTTTGAAAATCTCCTTTTCCTCCCAATCTTTTAAGCATTATGTTAAAAGAACAAAGGATAAACAAAGACAAAAGGAAAAACATCACCAGCAGAAAAGAAAATTCAACAGATTTTTGTCTTTTCTTAGAAAACACAACACAGGTGCATTGGGAGAGTCAGAGGAAAGGCAGGCAGAGCTGGATGCTGCTCGTAACAACACGGCGCCGCAGCCGAGGAGGCCGCGGTCTGCCCTGCCGGAGTGGGAACGGGCGGGAAATACCACGGGCAGCTGTGGAGACATGGGGCTGAAAGTAGCCGGGTTAATTAAAAGTCTACTGATGAATAATCAACCCGTCCTCCTCCTCCCGCCTTGAGCAAACTGCTGAAAGAAAGCAATTATCCCTGAAGCCAGAGTGAATGATTCTTCTGCAGAAAAAAATATAAACAAACAAAACACGTGAAGGAAACGAAGGCACCTAGTGCAGGATTTGTCATCCTTCGGAACAAAGTCCCCTGTGTTCCAGTGTTTAGAGATCTCAAACTGTAAATAACTGGCTCCCTTTCAGTTTACCTATTATAAGCCTGCCAGTCAGCAAATGTTAGCTTCCTAGGGAAGTTCAAAATAAGTTCTTCTGTTTATTCACTCTTAAAACATTCATGTGAAACCATAAAACAACAAATGCTTTGGAAAAGTTTATAACAATAGAAGTGAGTAACCAAGATAATTCATAGAACAGAACTTAAAATATTTTTTCAAATAGATTCGAGGGACTATTTCATCCATAAAATGGACAGTGCTAGAAAAGGGGTATTCAGAGAATAAGAAGCCAGTTCTTGGGAATTAAAAACATGATAGCTGAAAATTTTAAATACAATATAAATCTGGGAAGATCAAGCAGAAATAGTATCTTTGAAACTATAACATATGCAAACTACATGAAAAATATAAAACAATAAAAGCTTCTGATTAAAGAGACATTTCTTACCAAGAGACAAATCGATGGAAGGAAAATATCTTTAAAAAATAATAATTGAAGAACTTTTCGTAGAACTGTAGTTTTCAGATTAAAGGCCCCACCAAAGTGTCCAGATAATAATTAATGACATGCTGGGCAGTGCTCAGCCACGGCTCACTGTGCGGCAGCCACTGTTCCTTGCAGTTACCTACATCTACTCATGTAGGGCTGACAGTGGTCCCATGATGTAGGAAATATTATTGCCCCCCCCCATTTTAAAGAGGAAAAAGTATAGACACTGAGAGTGTTAGTAATTCTTCTTAAGGGTACAGAGGAGCAAAACTGGGTTTTGAACTCAGTCACTCTCAGGGGTGTCCAACCTGCAGCCCGTGGGCCATATGCAGCCCAGGATGGCTGTGAATGTGGCCCAACACAAAATCATAAATTTACTCAAAACATTATGAGATATTTTTGTGATTGTGTGTCACAATGTATTTAATGTGTGGCCCAAGACAACTCTTCTTCCAGCGTGACCTGGAGATGCCAAAAGGTTGGACACCCCTAATATAGAGGTCACTTACCTCACACAAAATACTGTCTCTCAAATGAATGAAACAGAAACCTACATCTAAACAGACACTGTGACATTTCACAGTGAGTATACAAATGCAAATCTGGATATCTTCTAGATGGGAAACAACAGCTTACATGTAAAGGAATGAGAATCAGCCTGGCAGCGTTTTCTCACTCGCAGCGTTGTAGGCTATCAGACAGTGAAGCAATGACTTTGACCCTAGGATTCTATATCCAGCATAACTTCCAAATACTTATGAAGGCAGAAGAAAGACATGTATTTCTTTTCTTTCTAAAATATCTTTCTTAAAGATATTTTAAGACATGTAACTCCTTAGAAAGTTTATGTCCCATGCACTATTTAAAAAAAAGATTTTGCTGATGATATAGTCCCATAAATAAAGGATTGAAACAAGACAGAAAGATAGCAGTAATTCATCACCCCTTGAAATACTTGCCTCATTTCCCAAGGAAACACCACTTTCTCAGGTCTCCTTTTACCTCAATGGTCTCTACAGCTTGGTCTTCTTTCCAGATCTTATCTTTTCAACCTCCAAAATGTAAGTTCCCCAGAAATCTTATTCTCAGATCTTTTCTATCTACTAATGTCTTCACACTTTTAGCCAGTACTAGGGATTTAAATACCCAAACCATCAATGTCTACAGTGGGTCAATAGTGTTCCCACAAAATTCATGTCCACTTGGAACTCAGAATGTGACTATATTTGGAAATAGGGTTTGGCAGATACAATTAAGTATGGATCTTAATATGAAATCATCTTGAATTTAGGGTCAGCCCTAAATCCAATTATTGGTGTTCTTAAAAGAAGCAGAGTGAACCACAGAGAGAGTCAATGTGAAGATGGAGGCAGAGATTGGAGTTACACGGTCACAAGCTGAAGAATGTCTGGGGCTACCACAAACTGCGGGAGGCAAGGCGGGATTCTTCCTAGAGCTTTCAGAGGGAGTGTGGCCCTAATGATACCTTGATTTTGGATTTACATCCTCCAGACCCATGAGATAATGAATTCCTGCTATTTTATATCACCCAGTTTGTGGTACCTGTTTTTACAGCAGCCCTAGGAAAACAATATGTTAACTTATTTATATTTTCACCCCAGACCTCTCTCCTCTCCTCTAGACTTGCATATTCAATTTCTTCCTCAACACTTCCATTCATGTACCAAACTGCTCCTTCTAAAACTTCTCCATCTCAGAATATGGCAATACCATCCAGTTCTTAGGCAAAACCTTAGCTTTCTTCCTAATTTCTCTCCCTCACACACTTTATCAAATCTACCAGCAGATCCTATTGGTGATGTCTTCGAAGTACACCCAGAATCTAAGCATCACTTCCACGGCCTTCATGTCACTACTGCCATGCGTGTCACCCTCATTGCACCTGAGTTAAAATAACAGCCTAATGAGTATCCCTGGCTCCACTGTTTCCCTCCCATGGTCCATTCAGATGTCATAGCAGCCAGATGATCCTTTTAAAATACACGTCATGTTCTTTGACGTGCCCCTTCCCCTTCTTTCCCTGTTATCCCCCTCCTCCCTCCCCTCTGATCACTGTCAGATTGTTCTTTGTTTCCATGGCTCTATTTCTGTTTTGCTCATTTGTTTGTTTTGTTGATTAGGTTCCACTTGTAGGTGAGATCACATGGTATTTGAATAGAGGACTCATGGGCATGGACAACGGGGTGGGGATTGACTGTGGGAGTGGGGAGGGGCAGGGCAGGGAAGAGCAACAGGGAAAATGGTGGGACAACTGTAACTGAATAACAATAATGATAAAAATAAATAAATAAAATAAAATATGTGTCCGATTGTGCCACACCTCTGCTTGGATCCTACTCCCATTCAGGATGTATGTTAGGAGGGAAATAGTTGGGGGGGAAGCTACAGGGGATATACACTCTTATTAACCATTTTCTATTTCTAGGTCTGGGGACTACATTTCCCAGAGCCCTTTCCCTGAATGATTCTGTGTTAATGTTTAACAATTAGAGGGACTCATGAAAATTGCTAGAGGGAAACTAAGAAGAAGCCATTGTTCTTTGAAGTCATGGCAAGTGGTGTCTGGTTCATTCCTACGAGCTCTGGTTCTTCACCAGCTCTAATGGGGCCATCTGAACTGACCAGTGAATGCTTTTCAGGTCCTCTAGCTGTACCCTTATAGGCCATCACTCCTCCAACACTCCAACACGTGTAAACCCTAATTTTTAGATAAAGCCCCTTATTCCCAGAGTACTTGTAGTGCTCTGTTTTCCAGATTGAATGCGGACTAATACAGAAGTCTATAGACTAGATGAATATAATGAAGAGTTAATTTTTTATAATTAACTTATAATGAAGTATAAAAGAGAAATGATTATCAATTAGAAATTCAGGAAAAAATAAAATGTTTTAAAGATACTGTATATTATATACAGGGTGGAGCAAGAGCAGATTTATAGTTGTGAGTATTCAAAACAGAGTTTATTCTTCTATTATTATTTATTATTGTATTATTTTCCATACAAAAAACAAACCATAAACCTACTTTTGTTTTACCCTGTATACTATTGTGTCCCTATCAAACAACATTTTACATGGTCACAATGACATAAACAATATGGATTTTAAAATTTTAGACCTAATTGATAGAGGGAATGGGATAGTTCATTATGGATACTTCAAATATATATATATATATATATATATATATATATATATATATATATATATATATAAATGCCCTGCAATACAAAAAGACAGAAGAAGTTGTGAGAGGGGAGGGGAGTTGGAACAAAGCAGAAGACAGGTTGGGAGATGGAGCTGAAGGGCAGAACCAATTTCCTTATTTTAGATAGTAAAGAATAAAAAAACTATCTATAGTAGATAAAACAAAAAATGAAGGTGAAAAATATATATTGCTGAAGGCTGAAAAGGTAACACATTAGAATGAATGAAAGGTAGTGAGGTAAGGGAGCTAAGCTGTCAGCTATCACAGCCAAAAGTCTTTCTATAATGCCTAAAATTGACCAATTAAATAAAGCTTCATATAATCATATTAGAAGAACTGAAAGTTGCCCCTCCTAGCACCTTGTCTCAACTGCAATTTCATGCGAGAATTAAGTCCTGATGTCCTCAGCCATCCTGGGTGAGTCATGAATTAACTTGCCTGTAAGGCTGGTATCGTACTAGCCATGCACCATCTCTGGGAGACATGAGAAATTATTCTTTCAGGTTATTTTCTAGTTTCTGGAACTCCCTTTATAAAGGCTGCTAGAAAGTGAGCAGGAAGTGAGTCAGGGGACTGTTGCTTTTCATTCCAGGTTCTATGTTGTTTGATATTTTTTAACCATGTGTCTATGTTCTTTTCATATACATAAAGACATTTTTAAAGGACATTCAGAAGGTTCACTTTAGAAATGTTGAGTATAGTATGGCAGCAATTATGTTAGTAGTGATGTCTAGATGGAAAGAAAAATGAGATAGAAACTCTGGGAAAAGATATGAAGACTGGAGACATGCAGACAACATAATCAGAATTGATACTACAAGATGCTACTAAAGTGGAACAGATTGGATGAAACAACTAAAGTTAAAATTATAGCTAGACAAGAAGGAACCAAGGAGAGTCCTTGAGGAAAAGACTGGGGGAGAGGAAAGGAAGAGGAACTCTAGGAGGAATTGTTAGCAGAGAGGTGGACGATCACAAATTTAACCACCAAAACCAAGGGATGAGGGAGTGTCAAGGAAAAAGAAAAGGCTGTCATCGGTGCTAGGGAGCATTTCCAATTCCCCCTGATGTGCGAGCAACAAGTTGAAACCAGCATTTAATAAAACGGAATTCTGAACACTTCTTAAAACTTAAAAATCTTTGCAGCTTCTTTGCTTTTACAAGGTAGCTAATGTGTAGGATATGAGACTTAGAATACTTTCACTTATTTATTTAACAAGTATATATTAAATGTCTGTCATAAAAAAATCTGGTAGGCATTGTGGAGACCTACTTGAGAGCTCACAGCCTAATAAGAAAGACACAGCATTAGCATAAATAACTCAGATACAAGGTATATACTGTATGGCCCATAGGAATATTACAGAAATATGTGAATTTAGAATAAAAATATTATCTTATCCTGAACCTCTGATCAACAGAAACTAGGCCACTAGAGTAAAAGCATGGCTAAGCAAAAACTTCCAGACTTATTCCTGCAGATACTACCCAATTACTTAAAACATTTACTCATTTATTACATTGTAATCAAGTACCTACTTTAAAAATAGGCATGCTTTTTTCATATATTGGATATTATAATTAGGCTCCCAAGATAACGTGAATGTGAAGCATCTGCTAGCTCTACACTAATAAGTAGACTGCTCTTAATCAGAGTAAAAATAGGAAAATCTTAATGCCTGTGCTTCCCTGACCTACTTTCCAACAGCAAGGATTAGCTTGTCTACTTGATCTACCTCAAGATCATTTTCAGAAGGAGAAGAAAGTTGATTTTTCCCAAACTATCCAGTAGGTATAAGAGGGCTAGAGTGTCTCTGTGTAATATTTTACTGCAAGTTTTCTAATTACTAACATAACACTACAAAGGGCTTTATGAATTTTGACGAGTTCACCAACTGGTTGTTCAGGAAAATGAGCTTTGAACGGCATTGCAGGACTGGTAAGATGACAGTCAAACTAGCTTTTCTGTATTTATTTTCAAGTTAACTGACAAACGTACATCAGAAGAAATATTGACCTGAAAGGGAAATGAGCTCACGGATGCCAATAAACACATAAGTGGAATGCCACAGCTTCCATGTATCTCAATAAGAAGCCGCCTGCTAGAGCTTTGAGTGGGTCCTCACCGTGAAGCGTGCTGACGGACGGATGGCGTCTATCGGCTCCGAGCAAGTGCTGGAGCTCTGACGGACTGTCTGCTGTCAAACCCTTTATTGTAACTGACTCCATCCCTGCTGAAACACCCATTAGCCTGATACAGGCTTTTCAGGCAGTAACAAAACATCGCGTCCCTCCCACATAGATAATTGAAGGGAAAAAATACCAAAAAGAAAAAAAATCGAGCAAACCATAACTTCTTCCAAATACAATTAAATTAAACAGAATATGGGTTTCTTAAAGACAGGTTTGCTCCTTTATAGAGCTCTAAAAACCTCTTAACCACACAGACGGATGGCCACTGCTTGGTCCTGTCAATGTAAGGCCATTGATACTTCATGATGTAAACAAACTTCTTCCAAACTAGCTATATTTTTATTTCCTTTAACAGCCTATTTCTTCATGAGCAATCAGATCAGTTGCACAGTCCGATTTCATCACTAAGGAAACACCAAGTGCTGGACCAAAGGGTTTCCAATCCTGTGTCTGATCTCATGGATTCTGCCTAATTGTGTATGTGAGCAATGTATTTTTTTAATGAAAAAAAAATATCCTTTAGCCCACATTTTTATGATTATCCAAGATAATGAAGGGAGTAGGAAGGGGGAAGGTGACTGAGAGTTGTTTGGCTACTAAGAGCCAGATACTTTATCTATCTTTTGTATCTAGTTTCTATGACATCATTATTTACCCTACCTCCCTCTCTGTCACCTTTATATTTAAATAGTGATTGACGAAATGATATGAAGCAACCCAAAGGAAAAACTATATCTATATGAATGGAGCTACCACAAGCTACTTGTTTTTTGTGGTAACAAATATTCCCCAGGACCTCATCTTGCTGCTGCTCAGAGGCAGGATCCAAGGTTATAAGGGGGTTTGGTAAGTTTATCTTAGTAATCCCAGTGCCTTAGTCAACAATGGAAGGATTTGGAAGTCTAATTTTATCTGTACTATCTCATTTTTCAGCTGCTTGAGCAAAGGAAATGATCTAAATTCATAGTGATGAGCAAGGGATTATTAAGGCATGTACATAAAATGGAATGCTATACAGCTTGTTAAAATGATGTTTCTGAAAATTAGTGACATGGAAGAACAGTCATGGTAAATGTCAGATGAAAGAAGCAGCATTACAATTATGAATAAAACATTCTAGTTGATAAACATGTGTTTCACATTGAATAAGATAGCCATTAGCTCCAAGTTGTAATACTAGAGATTATTTTTATTTTGTATATTTCTTTATTTTATAAATCTTGTTAAATACATGCTGCTTTTATAATTTAAAAAGATTTATGCTAAGGGTCCGGAGTTATAAATAAAACCAGAATGCATTGGAAGAGTAGCTCATATGCACCCCTTACATAGTGAATGCCTCAAGAAGCTGGCCAAGGCCCTCCGGTCTTGTCGTCCCAGGTGACCCTTCCACAGATCCTGTGCTCTGGGACTTGCGCTGCCCTCTCCTTCCCTACACATGAACTGACTCTCCTGCCTCCATGATTTTGCCTTTAAGCCCTCTTCTTTCTTGAGTACACATTCCTTCCTCTTGGCTCATCAAAATCATATTTACAATTCTTTTCCTAGGTCTCATTTATCCAGGATGCCATTGCAATTCTCTGGGTTCTAGTTCTCCTGCTGAACTTGATGCTGAACTTATCATAGTCAGTTGAGTGCCTGTTAGTCTCTCCCCATGTTTATTGAGATATAATTGACGTGCAACATTGTATAAGTTTAAGGTTTATACTATGGTGATTTGATACACTTATATACTGTAATATGATTACCACCATAGCATTAGTTAACATCTCCATCACATCACGTAATTACCATTCTCTTCTGTGATGAGAACATTTAAGATTGACTCTTTTAGCAACTTTCCAGTATATAATACAGTATATTATTAATAAGTCACAGTGCTGTGATTAGATCTCCAGAATTTATTCATCTTAACTAGAAGTTTGTGCTCTTTGACCAAAACCTCCCCGTTTCTCTCACCTCCCAACCCCTAGTAACCATCATTCTACTGTTTTTATGAGTTTGGCTACTTTTAGATTCCACATATTAAATGATATTATACAGTATTTTCCTTTATATCTGACTTATTTCACTTATCATAATGTCCTCAAGACCCATCTGTGTTGTCTCAAATGACTGAATTTCCTTCTTTCTTGTAGCTGAATAATATTTCATTGTATGTACATACAGGCATACTTCAGGTATATTGTGAGTTTGGTTCCAGACTACTGCAATAAAGCAAGCATTGCAATAAAATGAGTCACACAAAATTTTGGTTTTCCAGTGCATGTAAAAGTTGCTTATACTATACTGGAGTCTATCAAAAGTGCAATGGCATTATGGCTAAAAACAATGTACATACTTTATTTAAAAATACTTTATCACTAAAAAATGGTAATCATCATCTGTAGCTTTAGTGAGTCATAAGCTTTTTCGCTGGTGGAAGGTCGTGCCTCCATGTTGGCGGCTGCTGACTGGGTGCCTGTGGCAATTTCATACAATAAGACAACAATGATGCCCTGGCTGGTGTGGCTCAGTGGATTGAGTGCTGGCCTGCAAAACAAAGGTCACCAGTTCGATTCCCAGTCAGGGCACATTCCTGGGTTGTGGGCCAGGTCCCCAGTTGGGGGTGTGTGATGGGCAACTAGTCAATGTATCTCTCGTACATCAATGTTCCTCTCCCTCTCTTTCCCCTTCCCTTCCCCTTTGTCTAAAAATAAATAAAATCTTCTAAAAATGAAAAAATAAGATAACAATGAAATTTGCACCAATTAACTCTTCCTTTCATGACCAACTTCTCTATAACATGTAATGTTATTTGATACCAGTTGACCCACAGCAGAACTTCTTTTGAAATTGAAATCAATCTTATGAAACCCTGCCATTGCTTTATCAATTAAGTCTGTGAAATATTCTAAATCCTTTGTTGTCATTTTAAGAGTCTTCACAGCAACGTCACTGGGAATAGTTTCCATCTGAAGAAACCACTTTTTTTTGCTCATCTATGAGAAGCAATTCTTCATCTGTTAAAGCTTTATCATGAGATAAAACTGAAGCAATTCAGCCACCTTTTCAGGCTCTACTACTAGTCCTCCTGCTGTTTCCACCCATCTGCAGTTACCTTCTCCCCTGAAGTCTTGAACCCCTCAAAGTCATTTATGAGAGTTGGAATCCACTTCTTCCAATCCCCTGTTAATGTTGATATATTGATCTCTTCTCATGAATCACAAATTTTCTAAATGATGAATACTCTCCAGAAGGTTTTCAACTTACTTTGTCCAGATACATGAGAAGAATCATTATCTCTGGAAACTATAGCTTTATGAAACATATTTCTTAAATAATAAGACATCAAAGTCAAAATTACTCCTTGATCCTAGGGCTGCACTATGGATGTTGTGTTAACAGGCATAAAAACAACACGAACCTCATCGTATATCTCCATCAGAGCTCTTGAGTGACCATGTGCATTGTCAATGAACAGAAATATTTTGACAGGAATCTTTTATTCTGAGCAGTAGTTCTCAATAGTGGGTTTAAAATACTCAGCAAATCATGTTTTAAACAAATGTGCTATCACTCAGGCTTTGTTTTTTCCATTTATAGAACACAGGAAGAATGAATTTAGCATAATTCTTAAGGGCCTTAAGATCTTCAGAATGATAAATGAGCACTGGCTTCAACTACAAATTACCAGCTGCATTAGCCCCTAACAGGAGAGTCAACCTGTCCTGTGAAGCTTTGAAGCTGGGCAATGACTTTGATTCTTAACCTATTAAAGTGTTAGATGGCATCTTCATCCAATAGAAGGCTGTTTCATTGACACTGAAAAATCTGCTATTTAGTGTAGCCACCTTCATTAATTATCTTAGCTAGAGCTTCTGGATAACTTGCTGTATGTTCTACAGAAGCACTTGCTGTTTCACCTTGCACTTTCATGTTATGGCTATTGCTTCTTACTGTAAACCTTACACACCAGCCTCTGTGAGCTCCCAACTTTTCTTCTGCAGCTTCCGCACTCTCTTGGCCTTCACAGAACTGCAGACAGTAAGGGCCTTGCTCTGGATTAGGCTTTGGCTTAAAGGAATGTTGTGGTTGGTTGGATCTTCTATGTAGACTACTAAAACTTTCTCCATATCAGCAATAAGGTTGTTTTGCTTTCTTATTATCCATGTGTTCACTGGAGTAGCACTTTTAATTTCCTTCAAGAACCTTTCTTCCGCATTTATAACTTGGCTAAATGTTTGGTGCAAGAGGCCTAGCTTTTGGTCTATCTTACCCTTTGACATGCCTTCCTCACCAAGCTTAATCATTTCTAGCTTTTGATTTAAAATGAGAAACATGAACAATTAGAGGCCATTTCAGGGTCATTAATGGACCTATTTTCAATACTGTTGTGTCTCAGGGAACAGGGAGTACTGAGGAGCGGGAGAGAGGTGAGGGATTGGCTGGTCAGCATAGAGCAATCAGAATGCACGCACCATTTATCAATTCAGTTTGCCCCTGTCTTACATGGACATGGCTTATGGCACCCCAGAACAAGTACAGCAGCAACACTGAAGATCACTGATCAAGACCACTATAACAAATGTAATAAAATGTAAAGTTTGAAATATTGTGAGAATTGCCAAAATATGACACAGAGACATGAAGTGAAAAAATGCTCAATGCAGGGTTACCACAAATCTTCAATTTGTGAAAGACACAGTGTCTGCCAAGTGCAATGAAATAGGTTTGCCTTACACCACATCTTCTTTACCCATTCACCCACTGATGGACACCTAGGCAGTTTCCAAATGACAGCCCTCAGAGAGCCTGCATCTTTAAGTCCCTCTATTCCTAGGATACGGTTTGGCATAGAGCAGCCCATAGTAAACACCTGTTGAACTCTGGTGAATTCATCCTTAAAAATAGGACTGAGTCTTGAGTGGGAAGCATTTAGATTCACATATGAGTGTTTCAAAGAAATTGAAAGAACAGTAATAACATGAACTCACTTAAGCAATTGTATTTCTTCAAAGAAAAAGATTCTGTAGTGAATTTCAGAACATAAGTTTTGGTCTTTAAAACTTTGGCCCACAGTGATTAGCACAGAAGAAGAAGGACCTTTGTACTTTAAAATGAGAAAACATTAGGAAAGAGGACTTAAAAATTAAGCTATTCTAATTTTTTGTGGTTTAAAGAAAATAATATATACTGATAGTTACCATTTCATTTTCAACTAACCGATACCTTCTTTCAGAGTTACAGCAACAATTACTACTTAGAAACTATATTTGGGACTTGAAAGTTAAATTATAAATTTGCCCCACATTTTAAGTGGAACTATTTTAAATACAATAATTAAAAATAGATATAATACAATATATAATAATAAAATTAAACACTTCTAATTTTGTATAGCAGAAGTTTAAAAGAATAGGAAAACCTTCTGTTAAATAACCTTTACTTATGCCTTAGCAGCACGTTCTCCCTAAACCGTGCAGACAGCTTCTCTGATTCCTCCCACTTTAATATCTCCTGTGCCTAGAGAACAAGAGAAATTCACTTAAACAGAAATGGGAAATCCATCAGACAGCCAGGGAAAATTAATGGATGAATTCTACTTGACTGGCTATAAAATGTTCTACCCACATATTTAATCTCATTATTTTGAAGAAAATAGGGTCATACTACTTATAAATATGATAAATTTCTGGAAAGAACAAAAGTAGTCATAGTATGTTCATTGTGGCAGAGAATGCTAATAGTTCACAGAAATCTTGCTTTTTCTACTTCCTCTGCACACATCTAGACTACCTGAGTTTCAGCCAATGGAATGTGAGCAGCCAAGGCTTCTAGGAAGCAAGTGTGCTTCCCTGCTGCCCCACCCCCACCCCAGGCACACCTTCTTCCTTCCCCTTCTGCTGACTACATAAACTTAACAAAGTCTCAGAAAATGGTCAAAGGGGGTCAGAGGGGAAGAGAAGGAGTTCTATGTCCAAAACTTCCTGCCAAACAAAAGCACCCAATGTGGACAGTTACAGGAGAAATAAACTTGTGACTAAATCATGATGTGTTTTGGCTCTGGCTCTATATTTTATTGTTGCTAATACTCCACTAACTAATTCAGTACTACACCCTATATAAACCAGCTGAAATCTCTATCTTTCAAACACACATACACAGGAAATCTGTCATTTGTTGTGTGTTCTCCTCTTGAACATGGATGTTATTTTTTTCTAGAAGCAGATGTAATGTACATAAGCCACATATGTCCACATTTACATTAATTAATTTATTCATTCATACAACAAATTTGACAGAGAACTGGCTATTTAGTAGACCTCGAAGATACATGAGTGAAGAGAGCGCGGGACCTGACTCTAAGAGGCTCATAATATATCAATAGCAAGAAAGACGGATCTGTATCGCAGGAGTATAACCTGATGCACTAAGACATATTCCTCCTGTTCACCCTCCTTTCCCTCTTTTCCATAAATGGCATTCTTCTCTTCTCAGGTCTTTCTCTCCCTCCTCCAGGGCCCACCTGAGGCTCACAGAGAAAACGGAGCCACCCATTTTTTGTGAACAGCAGCAAAGACTGGAAAATTCAGAGTCCTAGATAGATAGGTTAGCTAAAGGTCTTTGGAAAAATAGATGTTTTATGAGGAGATGTTGCTACCCTATAATCATCTCCTAGAAGGGTTTCTGAAAAGCCTCTACATATTTTCTTCAAAATAATTATATTTTGAACTGATGGACCCAAATTTTCTCTTTACATAGACTGTCTGGAATGTCACAGAAAACTGCAATTACAGGGTCTCTTGCAATGAAGCTAATTGTTGTAAAATTTACATGTTTATTGCATTTTACTGCCTTTTTAAAAGACTTCTACTGATAGTTATTACTCTTAGCTGGCTTCATATGATACAGAATTCTCAACAAAGAAGGCATATACAAAATGATTTTTGGTACATGATGTTAAGACTGTATGAAAACCTGAAAAAGAGAACAAAACTGAACTAGTTACTTGTGCTCCCATTTCAAGGAAACCACCCCCAAATCCCTGCATTAATAATAGTGATATTTTTCTCAATATCTTAATATTATTGCTGTGACTTTCAAATTTTGCTTTGAAACAGGCCAAGGATCCCAAATGTGCCATAAAATATGACCTATAATTTGGGATTCTCACTGCTGAGGTTTACTGGTCAGCTTCTGCTGTCTATTTATCTTCATATTTCAAATGGGCTATGGAGGGATGGTTAAAGGTGAACATTTTCTATAAATGAGTCTTTTCACCTCTGTGCCCCCGGTTGATTCATGGCTGAATACAACCTTTGGCCCCAAATAAACAAATATCTAAGAGAATAATGGCTAGTTCCAGACTATTTGGCTTCCTATCCACAGACAGGTAATCCTATTAAATATAGTTTAGAATTTTCTACGTCAGCAAATATATAAAATGTTCTTTCTTCTCCTCAAAAATAATTTTTTTGTTAAAAAATGAAGCACCATTACCAAAACTAAGTGTAATTCAATGGTTTAAAAATCCAGATATATAGTGATTTACACACTTTAAATGCTTAAAATCATTAGTCTATTTTAGAAAGTAAATCATAAAATAAAACTGTGCAGGAAAACGAATTGGACATTGTGAGTGTAGGAGGGTTTAAATGTCTAAACTAATGAGCAAGCCGATTTTCATGCACACTATTTCACACACACACACACACACACACACAGAGCTGTTTTCTTCAGGAACCTAATGCCTGAGCTTCTATGATAATTTATATATGCTAGTCCACCTAAATAGGACTTAATTATTTGTAAAATGTGTCATGACTTAGACTCCAATATGATAGAGCTTCCATCATAGAGGACAGGCTACAGATGGCAGATAGCACACACTCTGTATGGAAATCTGCCTTATGATGGTGGCGGCCAAAGGTGTGTTACTATGTTATCATATGTAGGTAGTTTTCAGGATGCACTCCAAACTTGAACTATACAATAATGTGACATTCCAATGATGGGAATTTTAGAAGAATCACACATTTGAAAACTCAGAATGAATGCCATCTTGTTCACAGTTGGCAGACCCACAGACTGAGCCAGAGTGGGTTAAGGTGTCTATCTGCACCTGGCTCTCTGACCAGCCCAGATGCCCTGTCAACAATAATAAAGATCCAAGTGGAAATGTATCAAATACAAAATAGAGAAACAATGCGGTACATACTCTATGATTCTATTTACATAAAATTCCAAGAAATGCAAGTAATTTAGTGACAGAAGACACATCAGTAGCTCCCTGGGAGTAGGGGATTCAAAAGCAGCACTAGGAAAATTCAGGGGTGATAAACACATTCACTATTTTGAGTGTGGCGATGGTTTCACAGAGGTATAATACATATAAAAACCTATCAAATTTCACACTTTAAATATGTACAGCTTTATGTCAATTTGAACTCAATAATGTTATTAAAATACATAATAAAAAGTAATGCATTCTCAGCTCGATGCACATACACAACAAAATGGTGAGAAACTGTTTTTTAATCATTTATTAGTGCACAACTGCCAACAACTAAACAAGCACTCCAGTACTCCTGTTAACAGTGTACTGTGAAAGGAGCCAAAAGTAGCTACAGAAATTAGAAAGTCAGTTACAGAAACTGAGGTCACAAAGAAGGGCCGTGGAATACAGGGAGACCGCGTGACTCAAGTACAGGAGCCATTAGGACAGGGAAGCCTCAACAGGAACATGATACTTACCTCACATGAAAAAAACAGAAATTTTGCAAAGGCACAGGTTCAGACACAGGCCAGGCAGCCCCGTTTTGAATACTTACAGCACTTACTAGTTCATCATATGTCCCCCAACATAACAGACTTGTTTCGTAGCTATTTTGGTGAGTGTCTGACCACCACCAACCCTCTATGTGAGCTCATGTTCCTAAAGTGGAAAGCATTTGTTACCAACCTTTGATCCCTCCTATTACTGACAATGAAAATTAAGTGCAGGGATAAAATTAATGTTAGTAGGCTTTCCTGAAGCTCATTAGCCCTGTTTCCTAGCTGACACTGTCCTCCACATCAAAGACTTGACTACAAACACAGAAGCCACCCAGTTCACCGGAGTGAAGAGTGAACATTAGAATCCCAGATTGAATCACAATAACCTTTCAACCCCTGGTGATAAATCTCTGGCTCTCTTTATTAAAAGTTGCAGAGGCCAGTGTGACAGGAGGGCACAAAATATGAACTCAACCCCAATTCAGAGCTCCTGTGGCCTGCCTGCTGTGTGATTCAATTTGACTGAGTTTCTGAGCAGTCCATCTAAGAGGCAAATCCAACAGCAAATCCGCCTGGGGTGGATAACACAACATTTATTGTTCATTGCCCACTTTCCTATTTCAGCGGAGGACTGACTGGAGAGGGGTGTCCAGGTGCAGGCACTGGAAATCTGGTGGCGTTAAGCTGTTAAGGCCCATGGGCTTTAGTTACATGCATACTCATGGTGCTCGCTGCCTTCAGGTTCACTCTTTCAAGCCCAGCAGTAAGACAGCACCAACCTGCACTACTGATACGTTGCCAAAATAAGCTCTTGAGTTTCTTTTGTCTCCCTAATACACAGAGAAGGGAGGGGCCCAGTCTAACTTGATGATTCTAATCCTGTATAGCTGGCATGATACAAGAAAGAGTAAAAGTCTTAGCAGTTTTGTTCAGGGCTTTTCTGTGCAATTCAATCTGACAAATATTATTAGAGTCTAGTAAGTTTCCAGCACATTTTAGGTGCTGTGAATTCAGCACCAAAGGATTTAGTTCCCATTCTAGGAAAGCAGGTACTTCCCCAGAGGGGTTAGTTTGAAAGCCTCGCCAGGACAGAGGCTGGTGGAGCTTGCTCATAGGGTGGTGGGAGTGTGCGAGACCAAGGGCCATGAGAAGCATACGGTGGTGAAACGAATATTAAACCTGGCAGGAAGTATTACCAGGCTATCAACCCAAAGGGCTACGAGTAGGAAGAGAAGACAGATATAAGATAATTGAAACTGAGGAAGAAGTGGTAATCAAGGAATTCCTTATTTCATCATCACCCAAGGATATATTTATTGATTTGAAAGAGAGAGTGCATGTGAGAGAGAGAGAGAAAGAGAGAGAGAGAGATTTGATGTGAGAAAGAAACATTGATTGGTTGCTTTCTGTATGCACCCCAACTGGGTATTGAATTCACAACTTTGTGGTGCACTGGATGACACTCCAATTAATAGAGCATCTGGCCCGGGCAAGAAATTCTTTCATTTAAAGAAACAGATACTGGTACTTTTATGGGGTCTCTTCAAGGGTGTCAGGAGATTTGTTAAAGGCACTAACCTAGGTGAGATCCAACTCTTCAAAAACTACATTATGAGGTACAAATGTGTCAACAATCACAATAAATGAATTTTCAAGGGTTATAACAGAGGTATATACTCTGCCGGAAAGGCTAGGAAAAGCAAATGACTTCTAAAAGAATCAGAGAAGCTACTGCAGGAATTCCAAACAGAGGGAACAGCCTATGTTTGGAATGACATGGGGGAAATGACAAGGACTGGAGAAGAGTGAGTGACTGTGTGTGGCAGGTACATAATTATACCAGGGGACGTGATAAGAGATAAAGCAGAAGATACCAGTTGGGGCCAGATGGACTTATTTGCTGGAGCTGCAATTCTGGATCTAACTCTGAATATATGTGGAGACAAACAGGCTTTGGAGTATAGGGTGTTCATTCACGATTTGTCCCTTGAAACCCTCTCAGCATGCTGATGGCTGCATGAAGAAGTTAATGTGCATCTACGGAGCCTTTCTCATTCTCCTACAAGCAACCTAGTTCCCACTTTGAACCTGGGCTCTCATTCTCTGCTTTGAGGAGTTTATGTCTTCACCATAGCTTCATTTCTATTACAGATTGTTTAGCAAACTCTGATCTGGAACTCCCCCAAAAGGCCACTGATCCCACTAATTGCCAAAAGAGTACAACAAAACAAACACAAAAAGCACCAATATTCTTTGTCTGGTCCTGGTCTCTGGAATACTGTCAATCAAGGGTGGAGGTAGAGCAGTAACATGCCCAAATCTATTTAGAGGTAGATCAGAAAAGGATAACATGAAGGAAGCTAAATTATAGGAAGGCAGGCCCATGCTACCAACAGAGGTATTGGCAGAGAGGACTGATACAGAATGCTGAAGAAGTAGATTCTACAAGACTTGGCAACTAATTGTAAGTTGAGAATAAGGGGGAGAGAATAATGGAAGATCACTCTGCTATTGAGCTTTAGGTGTTTATGAGACATGTAGGCAAAGATGTCTAGTTGGCCATTGAAAACACAGATCTAGGGTTCAAGAGAGGAAGGAAACAAAGTGCACATATGATATGGTTTGATACACACTGTTGTAAATGAAGCCATGGAAATGGACCAGAGAATGGAGTTACTAAAGGAGAGTATTCAAGATAGACTAAAACTAATGAAGAATCAAGACAGAATGAGGCTGAGGAAGAATCAAGTGAAGAACAATACCCCCAGCAGCAAGAGGAAGAAAGAATTTCAAGAAACAGAGAACTGTTAACAGTGTCAAATTGGTTAAAATCTATTGAAAATGGAAGAAAGGCCACTGAATATAGCAATTCAGATGGGAGCAAAGGAGATAAAAAATGAAAGAAGTTAAAAGGTAAACAAAGGTCACTAAGATAAAGACAGTGACTACAGATTTCACTTCCAAAGAAGTACGACCAGGAAGGAAAGGTGACAAGTATTTTGGTATTTTAAAAGAAAAGAAAAAGCAAGAATTCAAGAAATATTTTAAGACAATAAAATCAACATATTTATATGCCAAGAAAAGGGGACAAATAAAAAAGGAAAGACTGATGATATAAAATATAGAATAGATAACTGAACTTTGATTTTATTTCATGATTTTGGGGTGCATGAAAAATCATTCATAAACAAATTATTTTATTTTTCTCTGACATTCAAGATAGAACAAGCTAGAAGTTGAAAAATCAATCATTAGAAAGGAGAGGGAAGTTGCAGTGAAATTTTCTTCTTCTACTCCTGTTTCTGTCTCCAGCAAACCCTGAGTTCTAAATTTAAAGCAGAGAATACTGCTTTAAAGGTGGTATATTATTGAAATATGCATAAATGTACTAATATTAATACCAGTAAGTCATCATTCAATCATATTTTAGGGGTGAAAGGTGGCTCTGCTTAACTGAAGAGGGTGTCTAATTAAGCAAATCTTCATTTATGCCATTCAAGGACATATTTCCAAACAATTACAAGATAAGAAACTTACTAGCTATTAAAACTTTGCTGAACATAACTCAATATTTCTTCATTCATTTAGAAGGCACTTACAGGGACATTATTATACATATTAATTTTCACAAAAAAATATAAAACTTTTAGATCTATTGATACTTTCTTGTAAAAATGGCCTTTTTTATTTTTAGACTTGCTAAGTAAATGGACAGATAGGCTGAAAGAAATAAAAGGGTAATGCGGTAGACATTCCAAAATGGAGAGAAGTAACTGTTTACTTCTGGTTCCAAAAATGCTATGATTGTTTTCTGTTGAAAACTTCCCACCATGGTTAATCAGCAATCTTATTTTAATATATTTATTTCAGGTCAAGAATATAGCATATACTAATGTATATCCTCAGGCTGAAGTACATGAAAGAGATGACAACATATTTCTGTGATTTAATGAACTACTTTGTGATAGCACAGATGAAACACTTCTGTTTTCCTATTCATCCAGCTGCATCAGTTCGGTAATGAAAGGAGATGATCGCTGACTTATTAATTCAAACTAAACATTGTCCCTAATGTTGTTAGTGTGTTCAAATCAGAGGGGAAATGCTATCAATACATTTGAGTGAAGTATACCTGCAGAAGAAAGTGTTAGAAAGCAAAATATATATGTTTTGTAAGGAGGCAGAAAAACAAACTATATTCAGGAAATTCTTTAGTGGGGAAGAAGACAACAGAAATATTGAATATGGTTTATAATTGCCATCATGAGAGGAAGATATAAATGACATAAATATTTTAACAATCTTCAGGGTTCTTCCAGCTCCCAGTACCTAGATAATGTTCCCAAGAAGGTGCAGCATTTGATTTGGAACCACGTCTGTGAAAACGTCAGGCTGGGCACCCACAGTGCCCGAGCACGGGACTGTGCCCGAGGGCATAAGACAAAGCCTGAGGCTCACAGCCTAATGAAGTAAACACTTAGACACACACACAAATAAAATACTTCTATAAAATTCATGTATTTCATACATAAGCATATACAATGTACGTATAAAATGATCCGTGAGACTGCCAGAATACACAGCTTGGTAGTAACTGATCCATTATAGAGACAAGTGGCACATTTAAGCTAATGTTGTTCCCCCCCCCAAAAAATGAGATGTTTTCAGTGTATGCTCTTGTGTCTTTTCATCAGATGCTACACAAAGACAGGGAAAATATCACTCCTGTGCACTGGCCATGGCACGAGGGCGTTATCGGCATTATCCCCCACCAACCCACACCCATTCTGAAGCTCCATTTGAGAGCCAAATTCTCAAAATGGCTTTGCATCCCTTAAAGCAGTGGTTTTTAAAGTGCAGGCCATCTGAATCGGAATCCTTTGAGGATGCCTGATAAAAATACAGATTTCTTATATCTGCCCTCCGTTTATGTCTATGAACTCAGAATCCCAGTCAATGGAGTCTGATCATTTGCATTTTTTAAGTGACCCTGGGTGATCCGAGTGTGTCTTGAAGTTAAAAACCCACCATCCAAGGAGCCATGAAGGGTCCTCCTCCAGCACTCAGGGCTCTAAAAAGTACTCTCTCCTTTTTCGTTTTAGCCTTCAAGAAATTTAGTATCAAAATTGATGTTGGACTCTACCGTATTTTACCAAATCCAACTAATTCATTAACTGTAAGTTGTGCATTGTTTTACGTACACAAAGAAAAATGCTGCCAGTTAAACAAGGACATGTCATCAACTGTAAGAGGCATTCTGATTTTGGAAATGTCAGAATGTGAGATAAGTGCATCTTAGAACTGATGGAAGAATACTGACACTAAAATTTAACTTTTGTGCGAGAAGGTTGTCAAAATTAAAAGTTTTGAGAGGTGAATGGACATTTCCTAGGAAGCTGTGTGTTGCGGGGTGGTACCTTCAGACAAAGATTTGAGCAAGTTCAAAAATGAAGGGACATGAAACACAAACCTGGTCTAGAGAGGGTTCTAAAATCAGACCACTTGAGTTCCGGTATCTTGCCTTGATACTTAAACAGAAAGACATTGAGAAACACAATTTTAAACCTCTGGACTTCTGCTTTCTTATTTGTAAAACAGAACTTTACACCTGCTTCTTAGGGTTGTAAGGAGTGAATACAGAATGAAAAAGGAGTGTTGAACACATCATCCAATACACATAACATATTCTCAATTACTGTTGTCATTGTTGTTGTTGTTGTTATTATTATTTTATCCCTAGAGGGAACAGCCCTGGTGGGGTGGGAGGGGAATGGGAAGTGAGAGAATTTGAAGCCTGGTGGTAAGTAGGGATAAGATTCTGATAGTTGCATATTCCTAAGAAGTTTAGGATCTATCTCCTAGGTGATAGGGACTCACAGGAAGTGGGATAGTGACTGATTTGTTTGCATTTTAGTTCACTTACTCCAGTGTCACTTTGGAGAATGAATTGAAAAGGAAGGGCCACTGAGCCTGGGGGAGGCTCTGGCCACAGTGCAGGTGAAGATTATGAGAACGATGGCAGTGTGGACAGAGGCTGGGGAAGACGTCCTAAAGGGTTCAAAGGCAGTTTAAAAGGTGAATTTACATGACCTGGGGCTAATTTGACATGGTGAGTGAGGGATTAGCAGAAGTCAAGGATAATTCCTGGGTTTTTTAGTGTACAGAATTATTTTTAGACAATAGATACATATTTTAGAATTCACAACAGCCTTTGTCCTTAAGAAAGATAGAAGTTGAAATGGAAAATCTTAGAAGTCAATATGTAATTAGCATTCATAGATAACTAAATAAAGAGAAGATAATGTCAGGGGAAGAAATGACATGGACACTAGGTTAATATTATCAGAAACAGGCAAAGTTAATTAGAAAAAGAAAATAAGACATTGGTCACTGAGTTCATATGTTTTTGTTGCTGTTGTTTTTGTTTTGACATCTAGCCTAGCAGAGATTTCACACACACACACACACAAATACGCACACAAAGTTGTAAGACTAACAATAGGGACTATAATACTAGGGAGGTTTCCCTATAGCTGGAGTTAGTAATCTGAGTTCTGATTTTAGCATTGACCATGTAATATCTTGTGACCCAAGACAAATTAGCTAACGTAGCTGATCCAGGTTCATCATCTGTAAAAACAGGGACAAGCGTACCTATTTTGTAAACTTTCTGTAAAAGTATTTTAAAAGTTAAATGCTATATTCATTATACTACATGTATCAGTGAGACATAAAAACTTTCTATGTTTCATGAGTTAGCATAAAAAAGGTATTTAAATTATTTAATTTAAAAGTGCTTAAATTTTTAGATTAATTCAAGCCTCATTTATCAATGCCATTTCCTTTTTGAAAAAATGTAATATTTTTTCACTTGGTTTTTAGATACATCAACCAATGAGATGTAATGCTAGTGCCAAATCTCCTGTGAAAAAATCTGAGCAAATATAAAGCAGATGCAAATGCTTACCCTATTTTAGGGCACGATTCTGATATTTTAATCAGGATCTAAAAATATTATTCTTGAAATAGGAGAGCTGAATGACCTCTGCAATTCAGAATTTTTCTAAATAACCCAAGGGTAATGGGAAAGTGAAGAAGAAAGGAAACAGTACTGGAAGAAAGACGAGTGTAAGGGAACAAGGGAATTGTGACTGCAGCACGGACTTGCACGTAGTCTGGAAATCTAAAGGGAAAAAAAGGCAGGTAGGAATTCTCCCTGTTGTATGACAGCATTTGTATTTCATTTAGCTTAGGTTTTCTTTTTTCTTTTTTTAAATTTCCTACCCTTGACCAGAATGGAGAACCAGGTCTTTACTCTGTATTATTACCTCAGGTACATAAATATCTTTCCTGGGTCTAAATGGACCTACCTAAGCTATACAAAGTTGCCCATATGCCCTGATCCAGACCCCTGTTGATAGTATATGAAGTGTCTAGTGCCCACTCCAGCCTTCTTTTTAAGGGTAAAAATGTGCCTTTAAGGAAAAAAAGTTATTGAGTGACTGTGCTCAGCTGTATGCAGGGATTGGGGATGTTCTTGCACATGATGTAGCAAAGCTCCTCGTGCAGCCTCCTGGTTTAATGGGGAGAACAACGATCACGTAGGTACTTACAATGTTGGGTAACACATGCTGTGGCACAGGAACTGAGGGTATGCATAAAACACCTAAAATCTTACCCAGTTTGAAGGCCGCGGCTCCAGAAGACTTTCCAAAGGAAGACATATCTAAGTTGAAACTCAAAAGCACACAGAAATGAGACAGGAGAAGACAGACGGCAGAAGAGAGAAACATATAAAGGCCGGGAGCTGGAGAAAACTGGCTTCTGTGAGGAACATACGGCTGGCATGTGTATTTGTGTTCGTGAGCACGTGTGTTAGGGCAGAATGATGGAAACAGCAAGACATAAGGCTGGAGGAGGAAGCAGAGGTCAGATCGTACAGAGGCTTAAAGGCCACACCAAAGAGCTTGGTCCTGACTGTGTCATTGCTCAGAACCCACTGGCGAGTTTTAGGCCAGGGCTCAGTATCATCAGTCACGCTCTCGAAGGAATCTGACTGTGGTGGGGAAAGCATTGGAGGGCAGCAGAGGGTAGGAAAGCACAGACACCAGTTAGTGCTTTCCACCCTCACAATACTCCAGGGGAGGGCCTGACTCAAGGAAGTAGTTGCAGGAATGGTGGAGGGGAAGGGAGTCAAGCAATATGTCATCCTGAAGTGACATCACATTAGGGCCCCCTCATTTGGCTAAACGTGGACCAGACAGAGAATGGATTCACACATGGAGTGTGAGAGAAAGGGACAAAGGCCATAGGGATGAGGAGGGTGCTAAAATACACCCACACTGTGCCCAGTATCACACTCCACGTTTCGTATCAGTTATCATTTAATTTTCATAACGATCTTACAAGGCACAGAGCATTTCCCTTTATAGACGAGGACTCCCCCACAGTCTGCAGCCATTTGATAAGGGAAGTTGATGATGCGATTGGCAAGATGTATTTGTGTTTGGAAATTTTTAAATCTGAAAGGAGCACTTAGGTAAACACAAACAATACACATAAAGAAATCTGTTAAACCACACTAATCAAAAAATAATTAAAGATCTGAATACTAAATGGTTACAGAAGTAAAAAAAGGGGAAAATATACTGTGTGTGGTTGACCTGGATAGCATGACTGGAGTCATTAAAATGTTGATGGATGAAAGGAAGGCTAACAAGGAATTCGATTTGATTTGATATATGATTGTAAAGGAAATGGTTTGGGTGGCAGACAATAGAACTCGGTATGTGTAAAAGATGACACGTATGCTTGATAAAAGTGAAAAGCCGAAGCCTAGCACATTATTACAATTTCAAAGAGAGTACAGAATCACATAAAGAAAAACCAACCTTAAATAATCTGCTTCCAAATTATGACTTACACTGTAACAAAACTATGTGTTGGTTTTAATGTAATTGTGTTATTCCCACATTGGCGATGTTTTAGTTCTGTTCAGACTGAATTTTGATTTGAGACTTAGTACCATGGAAATGAAACACAGCAGTGAAGACATGGGGGCATGAAAGCCTTCAGATTTGATTCATCCAGAGTAAGTCATCATATTCTTTATTTTTACAATTCACCATACCTCACTATAGTATTTAAAAGAGAATCATCTAGGCAGGACAGTAATATGAACTTATTATGAAAAGCTACAGTTTGATGAATGTGTACATAATAATAATATTTCCCAGAAATTGATGAAATTGTTTCTGACATGAATCCTGAGAGAATTCACTTTTACGTTAAACTGCCACATGCTCATCTGTGATCGTGAACTATGATGTGCGTGTGCGTGTGCACATAAAACACACCGTCAGACAGCTAGTCTGTTAATCAGAAAGCAGGATCAGCAATGTGCCCACCATGATTAACTACTTTCTCTAGCTAGACTAATAATCACTATCACATACAATAAAATAATCTTAATTTGAATTCATAAATGGCTGTTTTGGACCCCTCTGTAATTTTTTAGTTGTGTTAAGATATCATTTTTATAAAGTATGAACACTGTATCCAAAGGCTTTTATGTCTTGGGACCCGGAAACAATATAAAGCAACTGAAATACATATGAATACATTAAAAGCATTCTGAATATTAACTAAATTTTGATTTAAAAATTTTTATGAGAAGGTAGCCATTCTTTTTAAAGAAGACTTTGATTATCACTCTATTAGGTAAAACTATCTGACTGAAAAACAATTTTCTCTTTAAAAAGAACAAGAACTAAGAAATTTTTTACCATTTTCAGCCAGAGATTTAAAGACTGATTTCAAGGCACTTCAACAGGTTGACTTAGTTAGCATAGTGGATAACTTCTCTGTAAATTTCCTACTAGCATGTTTCATGATAGAACAAGGCTCATCTGAAAAGCAGGTAACATTTTTTAAAAAAATATGAGCAAATGCGTGATTGCACTTTTAAAAAGTACCCTATTGAAAACCAATTTAGATACCCAAATGCAAAGGAAGCACAATATGATTGAGAATGTAATACGGAATTATAGTTCATTAACTCTTCAAGTATGTAATTTTCCAGGCTCCTGATCCCTCATTGATTTCTGCACACCCCTACAGGTCCCACTAAATGTGAGCAAAAGGAAATTTAATCGCGTGCCTACATCATGTGAGGAGATGGCGGTGCTCCACAATTACACAGAAAAATTGGGAAAGGGATTTTTCCAGTGACTGCTTCATCATGTACCCCAGTTAACATTTCTTCGTTGTCAAAAATTGATCAATCACAGATCCACAGGCAAGTAGGATGGTGACAGTCTCCTATTATGTGGCCAATACCATCAAAGAGACGATACTTGAACAATTGAAGCTGATAATTCAAGAATACTTAATTAGGCATGATGAATTGGATGTATGCTTCAATCTTTTTTTCCCTTCACTTGCATGCAATGTATTTTCTCATTGCTACCATTGCTAGGGGGTATGTCGATGTCCACAAAATTTAAAAGAAAAAATTATATATTAAATGATAGAACACAATTATAATTGTGAGTTCTGGCTAAAGAATTCTATTCTGATTTCCTATGTTTTATAAAGATTATCTCTTTAAAATTATAATTCTCTATTCATCTCTGCCAACTTGTCCTTGGACCTTAATTTGCTTCATTTTCCCACATCTCAGACTTGAGCAAAATTGTTACCTGCAGCCCATGAATACAGTGTCAGTCAGTGAATGCTGGTGCATGTAGTCCGAAGAACTGGATGGAAATGCATTCTGTCCAAGGCAAATTTAGTAAATGTGTGGTGCTGCTTGCTTGCCTTGCAAAGACAGCTAATATTTCAACCTCTGTGGAAACTGCACTGACAACCCCTATTGGGTTCTTCCATAAAGAATCAAGGTCAAAATAACCCTATTGTGCTTTACTAATAGGTTCGAAGCACAGCACATACTTTATATATTTAGAGAAAAAAACCTAGGTGGAATCTTGTAAAGAGATGTCCTGAAAACAGCTGTGTGAACAAAAGCCATTTTAGCAGCAAGAGGAAAATCTACCATGGAGGTCAGCCTTTAAATAGCCCTTACAACCATTTCCTCTCTTTAGAAGATGGAATAGTAAATGGGGCAATCTTGAAGGAGTTTCAGCTATTCATTTTCCCCTCTTTATATCTTAATGCATAGCAGTGCCTCCTTGGCTTAGCCTAGTGTAAATGGGTTTGTCACCCAGAACACATAACTCAGCCACAAGCTGGCAATTAGCCTGTGCCGATTTACTGATATACAATCCCAGATCTCAGATCAGCAGCGAATGAGCTGAAACAATAAACGTTTAGAGTTCTTAAGAACCCAATTAAGTAATTACTATTTTTTCACAGTTTGATTGTCCATCTCCTTTTCATTATAAAGTAAATCTGTATAAGAAAAGGGAATGTATTTCGTTCATCAGAGCATCTCCAGTCTTTAGGGGTTCCTGCTCCACGGTAAGCCTTTGGTAAACATTTATCAGATGAATGAAGGGATTAATTGCATGTGGAATGTTGATATTTCCATATTTAATAAATATTATTATCGAAGTACAAAAATGAGCTCTGAAGCATTTCAGCGTAACATAGGCAATGTGAGAAGTTCTTACTGCCAGCCTTACCCAGATCTCTCGGGCTCCATGACCCTATGAAAAATACGCTGCACAAAAAGTTGATTACAGAATGGCATTTATCTTGACTCGTGTCTGAAACGGCTTCTAAGTCTTCAAGTTTATTTTAGTAGCAACTTATGGCTCATATTAACCACAAGAATTTCATTATTGCCACACACATGAACAATAAACAAAAAAATAAGGAAGACAGAGAGAGACCTTATCAAAAGTCACATGGACTTTTCATATTACTGATAAAACAGCATATAGCTTGAAAAAAAAACATAAAACACCTCTGAATAGATCATGTAGGTCATTGCAAATATTTTTTGTCTCTTCAAAGATATTCTATCATTCCAAGCCCATCATTACACGTTTTATTTATACCTAATATTTTTAAGAACAGTAATGTAAATGTTTGTTATTTTTGATAGTTTTGATCTCTTAATAAATATGTTAAAAATAAAACTTAGCCAGTTAGTAAACATATTGGAAATTTATTTTAGCAATTATAGAAATTTTTTGGTACAACTATAGGAAGTTTTAATATTTAGCCATTTCAAGATTTTTTTGACAACTGTATTTCAGTGTTGTTTGGTTTTGCGTCTGTTTATACCCAGGTAAATGAAAGAGCCAGACTAATACTATGGGTGATTGGAGATTTACAGTTTAGAAAATAGAATGAACAACAACAGCACAGATTCTAACAACAGTTACAACAAAGTCACCACCAAGAACTAAACCAGCAAAGAGGCATGCTAGAAAGGCGTATACACATAAAGAAATCTTCATTCCTGCAGCCAACTGAAGCCCCATGACATGGCCAAATTCCTTGTCCCTTCCCATTTCCAAGAAGCTATGCAGGAGAACAGATTCTGAGACTCTCAATAATATTCCCAGATCTGACAAGAAGAGAACTAAGTGGGCACTCTCTTCTGACTACAGAGTGGCGTAAATAGCAGCAGGAGAAAAACAGGTCACACTCCTGACGGTGCTGATTCTTGAAGAGGCAAGCACCAGAGCAACACAAGGTACCAGGGACTATGCAAAGCCTGAGTGTGAATCTCCAGAGGAAATAGGGCTGTCCTCTGACTCTGCACAGAACTCTGACAAATCAAACTTTTTTTTTTTTGACAATTTTTTTTATTTTTTTTATTTTTCAATTACAGTTGACATTCAACATTATTTCAAGTGTACAGCATGGTGGTTAGACAATCATATACATTAAAAAGTGATCCCCCAATATTTCAAGTACCAACCTAGCACTATCTGTAGTTACTACAATATTATTGATTATATTCCCTATGCTGTGCTTTTTATCCCCATGACTATTT
>PVKU01008649.1:0-71222 GCA_004027475.1 Anoura caudifer | reverse complement strand
AATTTCCAACTCTTAGGATAAAAGACCTTGCTGGCCGTAACGATTCAGGTATCCACACAGGTCCAATCAACTGTGGCCAAGGGACCATGGTTACATGGTGCTAACAAGGCTACCTGCAACCCACCACTGTAGAATACAGAAGCAGTTTCCAAAGAAGTGAGAGCTTTTTAATGACTGAATTGGGCAGGTGCCTCCAAAGGATTCTATCACTGCATGCATTCATCTGCATATGCAAGGAGGAAAACAAAGCCAGCTAAGTCGAAAGAGAAAAACACATTTCCTCATGAGAAACTATTGCCTTTTACATAGGTGATACCCACAAAGAGCCCTGGGCAAGAAAAGATTTGGGTTCTATGATTCTGAGCAAGTATCTAAATGTCTCTATACTCAGTTGTAAATATGAACACATGGCAAAACAATACCAAACAAGATATCTCTATCCCTTGTTGGATTGCTAAAAGGAGTTAATAAAATTGGAGCTATCTTGAAAGTTAGCATGAAATATCATAAAGTGTTGCCATTGTTATAAAGCCAGTTTTATGGTACCTGTTCACATTGTCTTATCCACAATATACAGACCAAGTCACCTAAGCAGGTACCAAGTTTTACTGCTGTGGACCATGGCAAAAATAATAATTATGTTATTCAGCTGTACACTAACCATTAGCTCTGGGGTTGAGCTTAATAAAAGAACTATCTTGGAACCACAATTAGATGTTTCAGAGTATTTTAAAATACAAAATCCTAAATTTCAAGAGGAAACTATCCAGTTAACACAATTGAGTCATGCAACCACTTCTGCTTTAGACACCTGTGAACAGGAGAGTGGGAACACACTACCGAGACATGGCCACCAGGAGCCACTCGGAGGTGAGACAGGAGATTTCCAGCGTAGCTGGAAGACAACTCAGGGGCCTGTCCACAACTCTGGGAGCACTCTTCTTAAAACTGAGGGAAGGTTAAATGAGTATGGCACTTCAGATTCCAGAAGGTGCTTTTTTATTTATTAAAACATTTTGGTTGTTTGTTTGGACAAAATAATCTAGAAACCCTTATACTACAAATCACCTAGAAATACTAGTAAGATATGATATAAGTCTTTTCAGTTGAATAGCTTAATTCTCCAGAAAGTAGGGGAAAAATGCCCTCAGGATCTTCCCCAAGGAAGGATGACGTGATTGTGCATCTTGGTAAGATAGAGTTGCAACAAAGATCCTTGCATAAAATCAGAACCTTCAATAAAAATCATTGGTTTGTGATAAGGAAACATGTCTGCTTCAACACAAACGACTGAGGGGAAAAAGCAGTTTTCCCCAGACTTCCAGCCAAGATGGAGGCATAGGTGGACACACTGTGCCTCCTTGCACAACCAAAATTAAGGACAATAAAAATTTGGAACAAAAAAAAAAAAAACCATCCAGAACAGATAGAAAATTGAATTGTATGGGAGTCCGACAATGATTCACCCAGACCTGTAAGAGGGGTGGAGTCGGGGGCAGCGGAGAGGGATCGTGGCAGGGAAAAGCAGAGGCTGTGGTCCCAGACTGCAGGCGGCTATTGGCACACCCCAGGCACACAGGCAGCAGTTACTGGGTGTGGGGAGGCAATGACAAGCAGACCAAGTGAGGTGCACAAGGCAGCTGACTGCGGTCACACATTGGCACCCAGATAAACCAGGTGAAAATGGGCAACAAGACAGACTGCGCAACCCAGGGTCCCAGTGCCAAGAAATAAAGCCTAAAAGCACCAATTGAAAACATGTGTGGGGGTTGAAGTGCTGGTAGAGACTCACTCCCAAGCCTCGCAGAGGAGACTGAAATCCCAGAGAGAGTGGAGCAAGCATCACTGTTCCCTCTCGCACCCTGCCCTCACATACAGTGTCACAACTCTGTGACTGGGCTGCTGAGCCCTAGTGATCACCTAAGGCTCCACCCCTTAAACATAACAGGCACAACCAGACCAAAAGAAAAAAGAAAAAATAATGGCTCAAACGAAAGAACAAATCAAACCACCAGAGCCAATACTTTTAAGTCACCAAGAGATAGCCAATCTATCAGATGCACAGTTCAAAGCACTGGTGATCAGGATGCTCACAGATTTGGTTGATTTTGGTCGCAAGTTAGATGAACAAATGAAGGCTACACTGAGTGAAATGAAAGAAAACACACAGGGAACCGATAGACAAGGGAGGAAAACTGGGACTCAAATCAATAGAGTGGACCAGAAGGAAGAAACAAACATCCAGTCATAAAGGAATGAAGAAACAAGAATTCATAAAAATGAGGAGAGGCTTAGGAACCTCCAGGACATCTTCCAACATTCCAACATCAGAATTATAGGTGTACCAGAAGGGGAAGAGGAAGAGCAACAAGTGGAAAACTTATTTGAACAAATAATAAAGGAGAACTTCCCCAATCTGGCAAAGGAAATAGACTTCCAGGAAGTTCAGGAAGCTCGGAGAGTCCCAAAGAAGTTGGACCCAAGGAGGAACACACCAAGGCACATCATAATTACATTAGCCAAGATTAAAATGAAGGAGAGAATTCTAGAAGCAGCAAGGGATAAGGGCACAGTCACCTACAAAAGAGTTCCCATCAGACTGTCAGCTGATTTCTCAAGAGACCTTACAGGCAAGAAGGGGCTGGAAAGAGGTATTCCAAGTCATGAAAGTCAAGGACCTGTAGGTCCAACATTGGTCTATCCAGCAAAGCTGTCATTTAGAATGGAAGGGCAGATAAAGTGCTTCTCAGATAAGGTCAAGTTCAAGGAGTTCATCATCACCAAGCCCTTATTATATGAAATGTTAAAGGGACTTTTCTAAGAAAAAGAAGATAAAAAATATGAACAGTAAAAAGACAGCAAACTCACAGTTATTAACAACCACACCTAAAACAAAAGCAAAGTAAGCCAACAGCTAGAACAGGAACAGAAACACAGAAATGGAGAGCACATGGAGAGTTATCAACAGGGGAGTGGGAGGAGGAGAGAGGGGGAAAAGGTACAGAGAATAAGTAGCATAGATGGTAGGTAGAAAATAGACAGGAGGAGGGCAAGAATAGTGTGGGAAATGTAGAAGCTAAAGAACATATGATACATGGACATGAACTAAAGGGGGGGCTGTGTGCAGGGTGGAGGAGAATGAAGGGGGGAAATGGAACAACTGTAGTAACATAATCAATAAAATATATTTAAAAAAAACCAGTTTTCCCCCTGAAAAGTCTCTCCTAAGAGTCTACCTTCAAGCAGGTTTGGAATTTCATTATAACACCTGTATGGTCTGGGAACTCCCGGTAGCATAGAAGGGGTCCAGATCTACGTCTGGTGGGAATGAAAGTAAAACTGCCCCAGAAATTTGGATCCCACTGGAGTCTCAAAGAGAAAGCCATTCTGAAGATGAGCCCACAGTCCAAATCTATAAAACTCTGGAGAAATCATCCACCCTAAACAAGCGTTAAGACCCACAATAAACAGCGCCCCTCAGTTGAAAGTGTTAAAATCAACAAGGAGACCACTATAATATGTTTCAAATAATTTGACATCAAAGGAATTGAATCATAAAGTATGGATAAGATACTATGAAACCAGGTTGGTGGGGGTCAGAAAAATAAACAATAGGGAAAGGAACAGCAAGTTCTTAAAAACAAAGGAACTTTTAAAATAAAAATATGATTATGTAAAGTAAAATCTTTTTGGATGGCTTAAACTGTGGATTAGATTCAGCTATAGAGACAATTATTTTAAATGCATCTAGGATGCAGCAGAGATAAAAATACAGATGATACAAAAAGAAAGTTAAGAGACTTCAAGACTAGTATAAGAATATCCAACTTAGCTCTCAAAGGAGTTCAGACAGTGAAGAGAAAGAGAATGGGCAAGAAGTAAATAATATTTGAAATGATAATAGTTGCAATGAAACCCCCATACTCAGGAAGCCCAGTAGAATCTAAGCAGGGCAGAAAAATAAAATCCATACCCAACTACATTGTAGTCAACCGACAAGAGCCAAAATACAAAGAAAAGACCATGGAATGAGTAAGCATGACCTACTATGTGGCCAACACTCCAAAAAGTGAACTCAAGGAGCGGTCTAATCTGAAGTGGGCCTCCGTAAATACATACATGGTTTTGCTAAGATGGAATCGCTCTTGGTGAATTAGTTGTAGAAGAAAATCCTATTGCTTTGTTTTTTTGTACATTTTTAATAAATAATCAGGACTACCAAAGCTGGTCTGTGTTAATTATGCTTTAATATGAGACAGTTTCTAAAGGATATCATAAACTACTAAGAAGCAGCAACGGTTAGTGACTCATTGATCTCTTTGACTGTTTTGACAAGCAAATTTTGCTTCCTTATGTTCCTGGTTCAAACATTATATAGCTAATAACCCACACATGTTACATTTGTTTTTCACTGTGATTTTTGTTTGTTTAGGTTAAGATTTTTCAAAATATAACCTGCTAGATACATTGAGAAAAGTATGTTTTCATTACTACCACACCCACTCACCCATCTAAATAAGTTAATATGGGAAATTGATAAAAATCGACAGTTAAAACAGGATTTGGAGCACACAGATCCTACTAGTTTGTCTACTTACAAGATATGTGATTTCAATCAAGCAACTGTTCTGAATTTCAATTTCTTCTTTTATATGTGAACATTAACATCTACTTTAAAGGACAATTGCAGGGACTGAAGAAGTACATTTCTTTTACCTATTTATGCTCTAGAAGTCATATCCTATTACTTAATAGTCTTCCTGAAGGTGCTATTCTATTTTTTGGCTTAAAGCTTTTATTCATACTGGTTCCTCTACTTGGATCTGTTTCCCTTGCCCTGCTTTCTTACCCTTCCCTCAGCTAACCTAACACTTAAAGGAACTAAGATCTGAAGAATGGTTTCAGTTTGTATATCACCTCCTCCATGGAGCCCTCCCATACCCCTCAAAATCTGGTGCATTTTCTCCTTAGCTGCGCAGCGGTCAAAATTACAATTGCTTCATATTTTACCCTTTTTTTCACAGAGGATTGAGGTAACATAAATTTAAATGACTTGCCAAGGATCATAACATCAGCCAGTGGCAGAAATAAGGTGTAGTGCCAAGATGGCTATCTCCATTTTCTTCCATTGCTGCCCCTCCAGCCAGCTCCACCCTGGCCGCACCCAGCCTCTCTGCAATGCTGAGGCATAGAACCTCCAGAAAGAGACCCTCTGTGTATTTCTGGGTGAGGTGCATTTCTTTCCCATGATGTGATAATTCATCCGGGTAAGACATCCTGACTGCTACTCTTTGCCAGCTCTACCAGCCACCCTTCACTGGTCATCTGGTGCTTTAATCTTGGTCTGAACCAATGCCTGTCTTCTGCATTTTCTTCTTGGCACAAACAAAAATGTTATCATTTTAACTTAGCCAAATATCCTTCCAGAATTCATCATACACGTGGAGATTTTTCTCTTCCCTTGAGACTCAATAATTGTCACTGCTGAAAAGAATTGTCCCCCAACCTCTCAGCACCAGACCCCACCTGAAGCACACACTTTTGTTCCTGACTATGCTCGATCCCATGGGCTACGGAGCTCAAGAAGAAGGAGGTACATTCATCATCTTCACCAAACCCACTGTTCCACTGTTTTTGTATATAATTTTTTACATGACAGTTCATCCAGCTGCCCAAGCCAGGTCATTATAGATTACCCCTCTGCCTCTACCCCACAACCAGCCAGGTTTGAGGTCCTGCTATTTCTATACTCCTCTCAACCCTCATGTAATCCTCTTCTCTCTTTCTTCTGCCACCAACTTAGCTGTGGCCTTCTCAGACTTTACCTGTACCCTTGAAATGACCTCCTAACCAGCTTCCATGACTCCAGTATGTCCTTACTTCAGGCAGCCTTGGTCCCTCACTGCAAAGTTATTATTCCCATATGCAAATCTTACCAGATGAGTTGGGTCCCTAATCTACAAGATGGATCAACCAATAATTAAGAAAGACCATTAATTATATCCTTTATGAAAATTATTTGTTATTCTTAAGATTTGCTTCAAAACACATTTGTTAAAGCTCATCCATAACCCAGTTCTCTTGAAGTCATTCCAAGTAAGATACTCCTGGGACAATCTGGTCAAAAAAGATATCCACGCTCTTACTATCACATCATTTTATTTAATTTGTTATTTTTTGCAGAGATTTTGTTACTATTCTTATTAATACATTTACCCTTTTAACTGAGGTATAATGTGCACACAGCATTCTGTGTGTGATACATATAAAGTTCAATGAATTTTTGTAATTGAATTTATTGTGGTTACATTGGTTAATAAAATCATATAGGTTTCAAGTGTAAAATTCTGTGATGCATTTTCTGTTCTTATCACCCAAAGTCAATTTCTTACTCATTGGCCAAAACTTACATCAAATGGGTACATCTTATATTTATCGAAAAAGAACATTTACATAATAAAAATTCAAATAATGCAAGGGGTTATATAGTTTTGTTTTTGTTTTTTTTTTTTTTAGAAAAAAGGAGAAATAAATTTTCCTCTCACCTCAAATCCTGAGTTGTCTAACTTGCATCCCTAGGAGTAATGATTTTTACCTATAATTCAATATATTCCCAGAAATGTTCTTTGCATTCATGAGCATATTTATGACATAATGGGAACATGGTTTTGTTTCAGTCCAACTCCCTCCCTCCTTCCCTCCCCTTTTTTCTCTTTATTTACTCATTCAAGACACAGAATGGGAGTGGGATATTTTATTGCAAATATGTACTGTTGTTAGTTTGCCAGTTTATTCTGATGGATGTTTAGGTGCTTCCAAACTTTTTATACAAGAAATAAATTTTTAGTGAATATTTATGTGTTTATTTTTGTGTACATGTTACACAAGTATATCTGTAGGATAAATGCATAGAGCGGAAATTTCTGAGTCAAAGGGTATGTGCATTTTACAGTTTAATAATCACTGTTAAAACTTTTCCAAAGAATTTGCACTAATTTAAACTCCCTCTATTAGACTGTGAAAATGCCTATTTCTGAGCATCCTAGTGATAATGCTGCATGTTAAGCTTTTTGATCTTTGTCAGAGTGCTAGGTGAAAACTACTCTTTTGTTATTTGAATTTGGATGTCTCTAATGAGAGATGTTGGGATTCTTTTCAATTTTTTGCAGCCATTTGTATTTTACTTTCTGGGAAATTTTTTCTATTGATTATTGGTCTTATCATTTATTTGTAATAGATATTTACATACAAAACAAATATTTTTCTGCAAAATAAATAACAGAATATTTATTCTGTACTTTGCATTTGTATTTTGATTTTGTTTCAGTTTTTCCCCACCAAAGATATTATTTTTCAGTATCATTAATTCATGAAATTATTTATTAATGGCATCTCTTTGTGTTTTGTTTCCATAGCACATTCCCATTTCAAAACTCCTTTTTTCCAAAATGTAGATGTTTCAGCCATCTGGAAATCATTTTGGTGTAAGGAGCCAGATGGCATTCAGCTTTATGTTTTTCTCAGATGGTTAACCATTTGTTCCCAACTCCATTATTTGCTCATCTTTTCCCCCATGGTTTTAAATGCCTTTTTCAGCATATATTTAATCTCTCTGTGAATTTAGTTCATTATATCATTTACCTGAAACCAATATAATGTTATAAATCAATGCTATCTAAATAAAATAAATTAAAAGAAAAGAATAGCAATGCTACCAGATATATAGGTGATTATTATGTGACTATTTAGGAATGGCATCAACATATTTGTGGCCTTAATCACATTAAAAGGTAGAATTGCAACATAAATGGCACAGAAAGAAATGAAAAAATTTTATCCCCTTATAGTCTTCAGTATCCAGTGGAGTTCACCCTCCTCTTTTGACTCTCCATTTTCAGTGGCTCCATGGCATCTTCTCCAATGTTTGTTTTCCACGTGAACCTCAGCATCAATTTGCCTAATTCCAGTGAAAATGAAAATACTTGTATTATTGAAGCTATACGTATAGATTAAATTAATATAGATTAACAGATTAGTAATGTAATTTATATTCTAGATTACTTTGGATAAAACTGATATAATTATAATATTGACTCTTTCCATCTAAGAATTGAGTATATTTTTCCCTTAATTCAAGTATGTGTACATGTGTGTACATGTGCACCTTGGTGGCATTACTAAACCTCTCTGGGACTCAGTTTCTCCCTCTGTAAAATAAGAAGAAAAACAGTAGCCACTCTGACACCACCACTGACAAGATTGTTATAACAGATCATATAAAGTGCTAACAAAAGCACCTGGCATACAATAAGCTTAGTAAATGATAGTGATTATTTGTTATTATTATTATTTTTATACTAATATTGGTAAAACTCATCCTTTTACTCCTTTTGGTTAAGATATAGATATCATTTATTTTTCTATACATTTCAACAATTTGCAATGCTTAATTCCTATTATTCTTATTGTCTTCCTCATTATCCATTAGTTAATACCTTATAGCTGTTTGGCAGGGTTGTGTTGGAAAGTAAGCTACAATTTTCCTTTCCCCAGGAGACCTACCTTAAGCCTGATAGCTCAATTTTTCAAAAGATTTTCTACAGTCATTTTTTTATCTTAACAAAAAAATCCTGCTGGATTCCCTTCCCCCAAAAAATATGCTAAATAGGAATTTATTGAGATAAGGAAAAATAAAGCTGCCTCCTACTGTCCACCCCTCTCCTAAACATACGCCCTCCAGTTTCTAGTTTCGGAGTGCTGGAACAAAGGCTTCTTAATGTGTGGGTCGCATATGTGATATCTAAGAATAATGAACCCTCACTTAAAAGATCTTTCCACCTGAAATGTTTTAAAGTAGTTCATGGTTTAAAATGGATTAATATATTATCGCAGTGTCATCTTCTGGGAAGAATAAATGTAACTTCAAACTTTAAACATAGGAATATGTATATGTGTTTATTATGCACATTTATGTTTGTGTATGTATATATTAAGTAAATACTAAATATAATATTTTTATATTAAATACATCTATGTACCTCAGTATTTTGTATTTTATACAAAAAGACCATATACATACTTGTATACCAAACATATGATATGCATTTGTATACAAAAATGCTATATGCCTATAGTTTTTCATGGAAAAAGACTTTTACCCACATTATAACATATTTTAAGTCTTTATTCTCACATTATAACATATTTTAGATAATAGATGAGAAAATACTTACTTAATTTGAAGTATATTAACATAACTACTGCCATCATTTTAGTATATCGCCTTCCAGTCTGTTTTACCATGTATAAAAATTGTACTTAGGAGTATAACGGCATAAGTCATCTTTAAGAGACATTCATTACAAAGGGCTCTCCTGTTAGATCGAAAAAAACGGCAGCAGAAGAAAGCCAGAGGGAGAATGCCATGGGGAGTGAAGTTGGGGGAGGGTCTCATAAGAGGTTAGGTGGAGTCTGTATCCCACCTTGTCACCATCGAGGAATAGAACGGTGCAGAGTATTTTGTGTAAGAATATTTGGAGATGTAACCAGCATGCTCATGAAAAGCTAATGTGCAGCCTGCTATAAAATAATGCATGACCAGCCAGTATCGGCCTAGAAAGAACCACAAATAGTACCAATTAAGTAAAAAGGAAATAAATGCTCTTTCTCTATAATCTCTACTCCTGTTCTAATTCTAGAAAACACAGAAGCAGCAGAATGAGTACAGAAGAGGACATTAAAAGCAGAAGAAGAGAAAAAGAATAAATCTTGATTTCATCCAGTCTCCTGTCTCTAATTATCATTTATGGCTCAATCACTCCCAAACTTGTAACTCCACCCTTGAACCCTTCCTGAACTCCACGCTTGTATATCTAACTTCCTACTCCACATCTCTGCTTGAATATCTAGTAGATGGCTCAGACTTAACATGTACAACACCCTGATCTGCCTACATCACTCTCCAAAATGGCCAACACCAACTTCATCCTTTCAATTGCTCAGGCCAAAAAATTTGAAGGTTTTCTTGACTTCCCTTTACTTACATGTTGCATATTATTTTTGTCAGGAAACCCTGTGGTATCTACCTTCAAAAATATGTAGAATCTGACTACCTTCAGCTTCTCACTACTATTTCCCCAGTTTAAGCTACTATCATCAACTATAAACAATTGTGAAACACAGAAATAACAGATGTACATTGTGATCAGTAACCAATCACAGCACTTCTTACAAAACCTGTCGATGTGACTGGTCACTGCACGTCTGCTATCAGTGCACACACAGGCAGCCACAAGAGGAGCTGGGATGCCTCCCTATCTTCCCTGTAGTAAAAACACGTGTAATATTTCCCAAAATGGATCATCAAAAGAGGAAACTGGCCAACAAAGAACAAAGTGCAGCAAATTCAGTGAAAAATGATAAATCTGGACATGAAATTCAAGTCAAACATAAATGGACTTGTAGAAGAAATAGCGGTGGGAATGTTGACGCTGCTGCCTTTGCAGAAATTCCAGTGATGGAGCCAGAGGGACTTAGTGAAGGTGGATTTATGGACATCAATGAGGACAGTGGCTGTGATGAAAAGGATGAGGCTATCTCAAAGGAATTGATGTAGGCAGAAATTAATTAATTAATTAATTAATTAAAGTCACTTCAGAGGATAGATAAAGGATAAAATGTTAAATGCACATTCAAATTTAGACAAGAATGTAACAGCCACGGTGTAGAAAAAATTAGTTGTACAATGAGAAGACAAGCTCTGTTTTAGCTACTCCTAAAAAGCTTTTTACAAAGAAATAAAATGTGTTCAGACTCAGTGCTTATAATATTTAAAATTACAGTGTACTAAATAAGCTTTAGTTTCATTATTTTTATTTCCCTATACATTTATAATTGATAGTAAGAGAGATTTTAATGTTTTGACACAAATTTTAAGGGTAATAGCAAAATTGAATTTTTCCCATAATCATTAAGATCACTTTTGCCTACTCACAACTTGCAGTTATTTTTGTGGCCCTAGACCTCCGTATAAAGTGAGAACAGAGCAGTTTATATCAAATGGAGTAAATAGTACAGTAACATTTAATGAATTTCCCCATATGCCAGATACACAGAATGAGAGTAACCCATTCCTGTTTAAAATAAATGTAGGAAGAAACTCTGAACTTAAAGCAACAACTATAGTATTAATGGCAATAAATAATAATTATTGAGCATTTGCTATATATGCCAGCTTCTCAAACACTTATGTATTATTATTTAACCTCCATAACAGTCCTATAAAGTAGGTAGTTTCTGTTATTATTTGCACAGGAGATGCAATAGGATAAAGATAGTTAGTAATCTTGCTATGTGCAATGAACAAACAACTGCTTTTATTTAGTTTAACCAGTTTCCAAGGCCAGATTCTAGAAAATGGAGAGAAAATCGATTCTTTCAGTACCTGGGACCAAGCCAGCTTGAAGTTTTTTAGTAAATAAAAACTCCATTCCATGTAACTAAGAACCTGGCACCCTTGCGTTCATTCATTTATTCAATAATTCAACAAGTATGTGTTGAGTGCCTCCATTTGCCTGGCTGACTCCTAGAAACTGAGGATATAGTGAGCTCTGTCTTGCTGTTCTGATATCCTAGCAAGGAAGGCAAGACAATAACAAATAAACAAATATATAACATAATATTAGGTTATATTATGATATAGTCTGATATTTATATTATAAAAATGAGCCCTGGGTGGTGGAGCTCAGTAGACTGAGTGCTGGCCTGTGAACCAAAGGGTAGCCAGTTCAATTCCCAGCCAGGGTACAGGCCTGCGTTGCAGGTCAGGTGCCCAGTAAGGGGTACATGAAAGGCAACCATGCATTGATATTTCTCTCCCTCTCTTTCTCTTTCTCTCCTCTTCTCTAAAACATAAATAAATAAAATCTTTAAAAAAATAAAAAAGTGGGATAAGGCAAAAAAAAAATGGGCAAAGAAATTACTAGGATATTCCAGAAAGATTTTTATGAGAAGGGCTGTCATTGAAACAGAAAAAACATTAAAATGAGCAAAGAAGTCATGTGACTCTCTGGTGGAAGAACATTCCTGGCAGATGGAAGAGCAGGAACAAAGTTCCTGAATGAAACTGTGAGTGGCAAGTGTAAGGCAGAATAAGAAAATAAAGGTTGAAATAGTGGAATAAGTGAGAGGAGAAGTCTCAAAATGAAGCTGGAGAGACTCTAATAAAGGATTTTGCAGCCATGGGAAAAATGTTAGATTTTCTTCTACGTGTAGCGGGAAGCCATTGAAAGATTGAGAGTAAGAGAGTAAGATGCTTTGTTTCATTTTAAAATATCAGTCTGCCTAAAGTGTAGCAGGGGTGATCAACCCACTACCCATAGACCGCATGTGTCCCAGGATGGCTATGAATGTGACCCAACGCAAAATCATAAATTTACTTAAAACCTTTTTTTTGCTCATCAGTTTTCATTAATGTTTGTGTATTTAATGTGTGGCCCAAGACAACTCTTCTTCTTCCAGTGTGGCCCGGAGACACCAAACGTTTGGACATCCCTGGTCATAGAGAATGCTGAGGATGGAAGGGCAAGAGTGGAGGCAAAGAGACAAGTTTGGTGGCTGTTACAGTGGATATGATACACACAGCGATTGTGGCTTGTACTAAGCAGTTAACAACAGGAGTAGTGAGAAATATTGAATGAGTAATATATTCTGAAGATAGAGTCAACAGGATTTGCTGATGGATTTGATGCAGAGTGTGAAAAAGGTGAAGCATCAAGGCAGGCAACACAGTTCTGGTTTTAGCAACTGACTGAATGGCGGTGCCTTTTACTAGATAAAGACTAGGGATCAGTAAGTTTGTGTTGGAGGATAAATAGAGTTCTCTTTGGACAAGCAGGATTTGAGACGCCTGTTAGACATCTAGTGGAACTGCGGAACGGTTGCCATCACAGGAAAGGTGAGAGGTGGAGGTGCTCATGGAAGCATCATCAGCATACAAGTGGTAATTAAAGCTGCAGGACTGGATAAATTAATCTCTGTCTTGATTGTAGGTCCATTGAGAAGAGGCCACAGGATTGACTTGGGCCCAGACCAGCATTTAGGAGTCAGAAAATTGAAGATGATCCAGCAATGGAGACTGAACGAAAAAACATACTCTGTATTTTATACTAGAATATTTCAAGTGGCTAATGATCCTGGTTACAGCCTGAATGTCCCAGATATGCGATATCTCACAATAGTCCAAATAATTGAGGGAAAATGTCTGTAATACCCTCCAAAGAAAATTGTTTCTTTTATTACAAGTTCTCAAAGGATAATGATCCATGGTTAGTATATTTTGAAAATAGAAATTCTTTGAAAGGGCTCACTACTCAATGTTGAATACTATGAAAAAAACTATTTCATGGCAAGAAAGATGTGTAAACAGGATATTCTTGATTTAAATATTCACCCAGTATCTTATTCTGAGAAAATTACAAAAGCAGGCAGATTCCTTGTCATTAATAGTACCAGTTTTTAAAAAAGGTAAAAGCTACAAGTAAAGTATCATTTTATAGCGCCACCAACACACACACACACACACACACACACACACACACACACACACACACACACACACTCAGTTTCTACATGGATGTGGTCGTATCCTTACTGGCAATAAATAAAGTGCATTGAATTTGATGTTGAGTTCCTGTAAGCTGCTCGTTCTTCCTCCAAGTTGACTTGTGCTCCAAATCACTACCAGTCCAAATCCACCTTAAATCTTAAAGTTTGAGGTTTAATATTACCTGGACTTAACCATTCAATGTGAAATATGGTTGAGGGCTAGTTTACACTTGATTCTTTTTTATTCTGTCTGTGCATCCTCCTGAGTTATGAACTTTTTGAAGGCAGTTTCTGTTAGACTGGTCATATGTGGAAGATCAAAATTAAAGTTCATATTTTGGAGAATTCACAAATCTCCTTGGGAAAGAAAGTTTTTTTCCATGCTCCACTTATTTCCTGAGTTCCTGATTTTCTTCAAATCTTGATCTAAGAATTCGTTGTTTTTTTTGGCTTTTGCAACTTTTAAAATACTTAAAAATATCTTATCAAGACCTTTTATCTATTTTCTGTGGGACAGTGACTCCCAATAACCTAGCCTGTCATTGGAAACCAGAAGTCTCAATCCCATCTGTATTTGAGAAAAGTTTACCCATGTTTTGAAAGCTCTGCCATTTGTTTCCACTATGCTCTTCTTGTTTATCTTGTACATATGTGATTTCTTCCTTCTTTAAAACCACACATCACCTCTCTGACCCTGTCCTATCTATTACTCATGAATGCACTCAGGATTTTATTGTGTTAGATTCTTAATGGCAGGTAGCATGCATTATCCCCTGAAGTTTGAGCTTTTCACAAAGCAGGCATTTAAGATTTATTTAATTAAAAAAGATTTCAAAGTATTGCTTGATAACCAACTGAACAATAACTTTGTTTTTTTTCCCACATTTCTCACTTACCACAGGAATCTTCTTAAGCAATAAAAAAAGTTCCCAAGCCTTTTCCCTCACATTCCACTTAACTAGTTTACATCAAGGAATGTGCAAAACTAAAGGGCTCAGTGGCTGGAACATTTAATGACATTATTAGTTCAACTTGTGATAATAAACATGTTTCCTCAAGCTACTTCATACAACTCATAAGGAAAAGAAGAAATTTGACTCCCAAGGAGCATCTATTCAGATGTGGTCAAGCAAGACTGAATGCCAAACTGTATGACAATATGTGAAATGATGTGGAAAAGGGAGGAAATCATTTGCATAAAACAAGAAACTCCTGTTGCCTTAACTGCCAGTAATCTCCATCCAAAAGATTAGGTGAATAAGCATGACAAAAGTACGGGCTGTTTTAAGGGGATAGAATGACTGGAGCTGGTGAATTCGTAAAAGTGCAGGAAATAGGAGATGTTCTAACCAGTTTGAACTGCACCTTGATCTGACATCTTTGCAAGAGAATGGCACTGGCCCTAAAGGGAAGGATGTTTATCAAACCTCTCCGACATAGAGATGTCATAGTCACCAATTAGACAGCGAGAAAAAATGCTATTAAGAAGCCAAAGCAAGACTTGGTGCGCACCAAATACAATTTTTAGCATAAGACTGATTCTGTTTGCAATGATTTTTAAAATATTATTTAAGAGTTCTTTAGAAGACCTGGGATTTAATTTATTGCAATGTGCTAGACAGATAATAATTTGCAGTGATACAATACAGGTAACATTTTACAGAGCCTCTCTTTTCAAATCAAGATGGGATAATTATGATAATTACTTTATAGGGTTGTTGTATGGGTTAAATGAAGTAATTCATGTCAAGGGTCTAGAACAGTCTGACATTTAATAAGCACTACATAAATGTTCACACACACACACACTTTGGAGAGACGTAAACATAAGGTAGGTGAACAAAAAATACCTGATTAGTTCTAAGCCTACAAAAGGCACTTGAGGGAAAGAGCAAGGGACTGGGAAACAGATAACCTGGTGTCCAACTCCAGGTAAATTATTTCTTAATCTTTCTGAGACTTTCCCTTTCTCAGCAAATTAGAAATAAGAAAAATATCTATTCCTAGAGCTATGGGGAATTTATTTAGATAATATGCAAAGTGCTCAGCAAAGAGCCTAGCACCTGGTGATAGCTCACAAAAGGATAGATTTTATTATCAAAAAGTATACACGAAAGGAGCTTGAAGTCTCCTAACCCTTCGCGTGGTCAAACTACCATGTGATGTCAAGCAGTGTGTGTTCCCAGGCATAGTAACAGAGTATACATTTGTGAGGATGTCTTAAGGAGTTTTCCCAAAGCAAAGCTGAAGTAGTAAATAAATGAGGTCCAGACTGTTACAGAGCAGCTATGCACCACTCACATGCACAACGGGGTCACGATATACTATGACTGAAAGGACCCCCTACTAGGCTTGATTGCCGGTAGCCTTAAGGAAAGATATCTCTCAATGCCAGAGATTTGTGAAAAGGAAAGGAAATGTTTATTTAAATCTATACAGACTTAAAGTAGTGACCTAATGTCTTCATTAAAATATCAAAGTCCTTTAGGATACCCACAGATGCCCACAGTGCTTCCTTCTCCCCCTGCCCTAATTCAGGGTAGTAACTCAGGAAAAGAAGCAAAGTCCGGGATCCAGGCTCTTGACACTGTCAGCTGTGTCGCCATCCAGGCAGGGTCTCTGATTAATCCAAAGCCATGTGGCAGCTTCTCATGGCCTACTGGCAAGAGTTTTTTCACCCCTCTTCCAGGCAAAGTCTCTCCTCCTTCCCAAGCCATGCAGCCAAAGGGAGCACCCCAAAGCAATGTGGTCCTCTTCTACCAAACCTGCAGGGGTCTCCACTCTGGCCAAACTGCATGGAATCTCCCTAATGGCTGCCATGTCTGGGTTTAAATCCCGGCACCAATCTTCCTCTGTACCCTCATTTCCGACTCCTCTTACAATCAGTTACGCCTGCTAGCATTCCTGTATTATTCCAAGTTTACTGGGCTGCCATCATGAGTCTAGGCAGGTGTGTTCCCATGTCATGGAGCCAATCTTCTCCAAGCTGTCACACAGGCACTGTCACCTGGGGGACCTGTCCCCCAGTTACATCTTGGGGGGGGGGAAGTCCCTTTCCATCCCCCAGGCTCAGAGCATAGCCACAGCTATTTAACATATCTATGCAACCAGTTAAAGGTTATAGATATGTTAAATGACCATGCCCTGGATTGGCTGCAAAGCTGTGGCTGCACAAAACAGCTCTGCATGTTCCTGCTTCACGTGTCCCTTCCCCCACCTCACACCTGAAGGGGAAGGGATGAGAACATCTTATATGTCTTTATAATATTTCCTGGACACCCTGAGTTCTGGGCCCCATTCCAAATCCCTATTTTGGGGGCCCCCTTTTGGCTGCACCCTGTATCAAGACCAATAATAGAAAAATTGTGCCATTTCTCATTCATTCTGAGGTTGGGCTTACAGTAAAGAAGGAGCCAGGCTGGTATGAATTTACAGAGATGACTTCTTCCTGTACAATCATACATGAAGAAGCTCTTCCATACTCCACAGCCTTCAGTGGTAGCCCCATCTCAGATCCTGAAGGGAGCTGAAAGTGAATACAGATCCATCCAGTGGCACAACCGAAGAGCATCATTCAGGAAATTTCCTTTGGTGGTCTCAAAGGTCACACTTACTTGATATATACACTCAGCTCATGTAGACAAAAATTTTTGAAGGGTTTGATAGGTGAATTTGTATCATCTAGAAGAAGGGAAGAAATTAAGACTTGGTCACTCTGAGTGGAGAGATTAGTTATAAGTTCTCTTGCCAATGACTAGCAGGAAATCTTCAGAAGAAGCAAAAATTTCACTTGGTGAAATGTTTGATCCAACTGGCTCTACCCTTTACCAGTGCAGTGAGAATTCTCCCTTTCTTCTCATTCCCTTACATCCCTCAAAATCATGCACTGACATAAAAAGGCAACATAGCTAGGGGTAACTTGAAATACAGATACCAGTAAAATCTGTGGAAACTTTTTGAGTTTTTCCTCATTAAAATCATCCAGATTCAGAATATTACCAGAATGAACATTTATAAAATCCCAGAAATGAACCAGTTTTTACTAAAGGCATTTTTGCAAAATCTATTATGGTTAAAGTATTATAATGTGCTTTATCAGCAATTCAATTTTGCTTTTAGGAATAATAGATTGATAAAGTCTTTATTCTGAAAATCAAGATGTTTATAGCATTGTGTAATATTTTTGCACTTTTAGGATTAAGCAGAAGGAACCTAGGACTATTTTGTTTAAAATCAAACATTCTAAAATAATTCTAATAGTCTTAGGTCAGACTTAGGACTGATATTTTTGGAACTTACTATTCATACTGCATAATGATCTTTTAAGAGATCCTGTCTAACATGGTGACATGAAGGTGACCACAATTTTATTGGAAGAACTCAAAGTATAAATACCCAGTGGCTGTCTGAGACTGTTCATTCTGAGCCACTGTGATTTTTATATATGTTTAGAAAAATCCACTGGGGCAAAAGCAGTGAAACCATTAAAACTCATTTAATGCCAATCATAGCTAATGCATTCATCATATTAGGCTGTTAGGCCCCAATTAAGTTAGCATTAGTCTTTGGATAGAAGAGTTTGCATTTCTTTCCACTCAAAGAAGCCTAGTTTGATAAAGAACTCAGATTATTTCATTTTGCTTTGGCAAATGTTTCAGACTTAGCATAAGGTTTATCTTTGGGCAAAATAAGCACCACAGCATTTAGAAGAAAAGGGAACGAGCAAACTAGGGAAGGATGTAGTGGAATCTAGACCAGTGGTTTGCCAAGTGTGATATGGGGACCCTCAGGAGACCCTGAGACCCTTTCAGGGTGTGTTAAAGGTTGAAACATTTCACAACACGAAGACGTTTGCCTTTCCCGGCCTGATTCTCTCGGAGTATGTAACGGAGTTTTTCAGAGACCACGTGATTGTGACCGTCTCATTGTTCTGACGGCTAATGGAATATAAGTTGGTATTTAAAATTTTCTGTTTAAAATTCTGATAAAATAAATATTGTTAGTTATAATTCATATTTTTAAGAAAGCTCTTGGCTATCCTCAGTAAATTTTAAGCATTTTAAGGGTCTCAAGAACAAAAAGTTACTGGTCTAGAATAATACTGTCCTATAGAATTTCTTGTAGTAATGGAGATGTTCTCTAAATCTGCACTGTCTCACAGAGAAGCTACTGGGCACATGTGACTGCTGAACACCTAAAATGTGGCTAGTGGTTAACATAACTAAGGAATTAGTTTTTTAAATTTTTATTTAATTTAAATTAAAATGTAAAGAGGCACTGCATGCGATGGCTCCCACATTGGGCAGTGCAGACCTAGACTCTCAGTGCCCTGACTCCCGATTTAGGGCTTTTCCTGATCTCTTTTTACACAAGTTATTTTATAGTTAGACAGATTTTTTCCCCTGCTCACTATTAAACTATTGGCTTGGTCTGTGTGGTGTGTGAGGGGTTTGTTTACAACAAACATGCAATAAGAGAATTATTATTAGCTTTGAAATAGGAATAAATTCCAGATCAAATTTTTGATTCAAAACAAAAAAGAAAATCATTTTTAAAATCTTGTGGTTGTCTCTTTGGGAGTTATATAGAATTCAGAACAATGTTTCTTTATGCCACACCTTGGATTAACTGCACAGGCTTTAGAGCAGGGGTGGCCAACCCGTGACCCGTGGACCACATGCAGCCCAGGATGGCTATGAATATGGCCCAACACAAAATTGAAAATTTACTTAAAACATTGTGAGATTTTTTGTGGTCACATTTCACAATGTCACGTAAAATAAATGTACATATGCCCTCGCTACTTGTAAGCACGCATGGCTTCAGTTTTGTGGTGGTGTGCAGCTGCCAAGGCATCTTCCAAGCACAGACAGTAGAATTGACACCATCACAAGTTATGTGTGCTTCTGGTGACTTAGCGAGGCAGCGATGATCAACACTATTTCAACCTGCCACTGCAACGTTAAGTGTTTAACGTTATTTAGAAGTCAGGTAAGCATTCTTACTTGATTGTTAAAGGAAGTTCCACACCTCGGCGGTGCCTCACACACAGCCCACCCCGCTTTACAATCGTCCCTCTGCCTCACCCTGCATCGGCAGCGGAGAGGGCTGTAGAAGGGTCCAGACCTTGCTTTCTGTTTTCCTGTTAATTAATTTTCATAATAAAAGGAAATAAAATCCCTTTTGTATTATTATTTTTTTAATCCCAGAATGGCTTCTACAATGTCTCAAAAGAAAAATGAACCCCCCAAAAGAAAAATTAAGAATGAAGGAAGATTGTTTGATGAAAAGTGGACAGATCACCACTTTTTTGCTGAGGCAACTATTAAGGAACTCTGCTTAACTTGTAGGGAATTTGTGCAAGTTTTCAAAGACTATAATTTGAAAAAGGCGTTATATGCAAAAACATGCTGCCAAATGCAATGCATATGAAGTATTGTGTTGTAAAGACAAAATAGTGGGACTGAAAAAAGTCTGTCTTATCAACAAAAGTATTTTCAAATATTTACAACTCCGGCAAATTCCATTGTAAAAGCTAGTTATGTAGTAGCATATCTCATAGCAAAAAATCAAAACCATTTACTGCTGGTGAGTGTATTAAGCAATGTATAGGAAGCGTGGCAGACACAAATTGCCCTGAAAAAAAAAAGGGGGGGGGGGCTATTTCTAAAGTCTGGCAAATTGAAGAAACTGGAAAATCTATTGAAAGAAGTTTGGAGAGTAAAGCTGCTAATTTTTAACTTCATGCTTTGGGGATCGATGATAACACTGATGCTATAGATGAGGCTCAACTTGTCATTTTTATTAGAGGTATTGTTGTGAATATAATGTCACTGAAGAAATGGCTTCTTTAGTGCTATTAAAAGACACAACTGAATCAACAGATTTATATGAAGCAGTAAGAAAATAAAATGAAAGCGATTTTCTTTGTCCATTGTCAGCATATCTGGTATAGTGACTGATGGTGCCCCAGTGATGGCAGCTAAAAGAGAGGGACTTGTAAAATTAATAGGAGATGATGCAATTGCAGCCCAAAAGTCATATTTGATGAAGTATCATTGCATCATACATCAAAAAAGTATGCACAAAAGTGTTGAAGATGGATAACATTACACAAATCGTCATCAAGTCTGTGAATTTCTTAAGAGCCAAGGGACTGAATCATCGCCAGTTCCAGGAATTCCTTAATAGTATAGATGCTGACTATGGCAACATCATTTGCTTTTCAGAAGTAAGATGGCAAAGTCAAAGCCAAATGTTGAAAAGATTTTTGGTTTGTGACATGTTATCAAGTCGTTTGCGGTATTAAAAAACAAATTTGTGCTGGAACTTGATGATAAAAACTGGCTTACAGATTTAGCATTTTTTAGTGGATTTAACCCCTCAGTTAAATGCGTTAAACATAGGTCTTCAAGGTGAAAACCAACTCACCAATACCATGTTTCAAACCATAACAGTGTTCCAAATGAAACTGAAATTATGGCGAACTCAAATTAAGGCAAACAATTTTATGCATTTTGACTCATTGGCTAAAATGAGTCTTGTGAACAGTGAAAAATATGCAGCCTTGCTTTTCGATTTGATACAAGAATTTGAAAACAGATTCAGAGACACCAAAAGGTTGATCACCTCTGCTTTAGAGGATAGTTTTTCAATTATAAACGGTATTGCTGTCACAGTCACATACAGACAAGAGCGTAAGTGTTGCAGTTATGTAGGAAGGTGAGCTGAGCATTAAGGTCTGTTATTATTAAAACTGGCCTGCTATGGTGTGGTCATAGTTCACTAGGATTTGAATCTCAATTAGTAGACGTTCTGGATTTCTCAATTAGAACTGCCTGGAGCTGTGAACCTGACTCATGCTAACCACACTGTCTAAAGATACAGGAGCACGGAGCACAGTCCCTGCTTGAAAATATAAGCTTTGAATTGTGTGATTCTGTATGAGTGGCGGAAGCTTGCTAAACCTGTTTTATCCTAGAAAAATGGGGCAATTATATTATCATTAAGTGCTTTTCCTATATGTTGTTGAGAAACTTAAATGAAGTGATGTATCTAAAACAGTACAACTCTCTTACAAATTCTCAACATTCAATACATGGCAATGATTTTCCAAATTATTGCTATGAGCTGTATTTACTTTACCGAATGTCAGGTCAGAGCCAGGCAGTGTGTCAATGCTGAGGAATAAGCAGGCGTGGTCCCTGAACTCGTGGAGCTCACAACCCAGTGAGGGAGAGAAACAAATAACCACAAAAATGAAAAAGAGTTCTAGATGGTGCTGAGATTTCTAAGAGAAAAAAGCTGGGTCATACATTAGGACATACAAGGAAAAACTGTCTTGATCCAGAGGTTCGGAAAGTCTCTCTGAGGAAGAAATATTTAAGCTGAGACCTGAAATGCCAGTAGCATTTACTACTATTTGAAAAGTGCTTCAGGGTATATTCGTTGGAGAGAAAGGTTAATAAATGGACTCTAAAATTCAATGACTCACCAGTACAGAGGTGTATTTCTTTGTCACTTAACAGCCCCAGGTCATTAGTCAAGCTCTCTTTAATCAAGTCACAGAGGGTCCAGGCTGAAAGGGCAGGTCTGTTGCCCTCACCGGCAGACTTCTTCAGTTGTTCCATTGTCACCATTTCCAACCAGCAAGGGGGTGGACATGTAGGGAGAATTTTAAACAGATGACCTGAAGTTGCCCTTATATAGGAAGGTCAGCTGGATGTTCAGACGGGCTACCATGGACCTGGCCTGCCTTGGTGTGGTCATCATTCACTAGGACATGGATCTCAATTGTAGAAGTCCTAGAACTCTCTGGATTTTGTGCACCTGATTCCTGCAAACCAAAATCACAAGAAATATATGGGCATAGAAAAATCTCAGCTTGAAAGCATAAACTTTTAATTGTTTTAGAATAGGCTTCTAAAACTTTGTAAACCTTATCATCCTTGTGAAGTGAAATAATGATAGAATTAGTAGCTTCTCTATATGTTGTTAAGAGGGTTAAATGAGATCATCATTTTCACTCATATCCATTTGGTTTTGTAATACAGCTACACCTTGATGAAAGGGCAACGAGGAAATGTAGCTTCTCACTAGGCAGTTACATTCTGAGTGAAAGGGAAAACAAATCACGGTTTCCCCTGAGTGTCTAACACACAGGCAGAGGAAACCAAAAACATAAAGCCCTAACATGGGAAAGAGCTTGGCATGCTAAAGAAATTTAATGGAGGTTAGGATGGCTTGGGAAAAGTGCTATGATATAGGCCTAAATGCCAGGATTAATTTGTTTTCTGAGGAGTTTGTAGAGAATGAGACAATTTAGATGGACCTCTGTGACTCAGAACGTGGGTGTGAGGTGATGGATGGGCATGGGAGGAAGATGAAGAGCATTTGGACAGAACAAAGTGCAAAAGCAAAGGCAAGGGACCAGGAAATATACATGGTATGAGCTAAGCGAGAAGAGCAGGGACTTAAAACATTATCAGAACAGGAGTTCCCCTCTGCTACTCTTAAATATACCTCAAAGAGAAATTGTACACTGTTGCTCATTCAGTTAGAAAAGAATTATAACAAGAAGATCATGGAGTCTAGATCTAATGTCAATTTCTTGAATTATGTTCAAAAAAGCCTTGAAAAACATGCTCTCTATCTGTATAAAGGGCCTACTTTATTTATCTCCCCAACTAAGCAACAACTGTGCATCAATGCCTTGTTGAACGACTGTTTAGTTTTATCAAAACAGAAAATATTGCTGTGCTCTTTCTGAAACATGCAGCAATACAGAAATAATTTTTATTTTACTATGAGATTTAATGTATGTCAACAAGGCTTAGAACTTCCTGCTTTCCCCTCAAAACTAAACACGGATTCCATACTTTCATGTACTTACTCATACATTTATTCATTTAGTCATATTCATTAACAGTTCCTAGAGTTAAAAAGGGTTGATTTAGATGCAAAGTGTTCAGCAAAGAGCCTAGGGATAACTCCCAAAAGAATAGATGTTATTTTCAAAATGTGTTCATGGAAGGAGCTTGCCCATAACTCTTTACCCCTGATAACTCCCAGCCCTTAAGATGCAATCGATACAGTGCAAAGAGCATTGACATTGTAATCACACAAACGAGAAATGAATTCTTGTCATTTAAAACAGTGAGAATGAGGGCATTTTCCTAAAACCATGCCCACTCTATTTCTGCCCGAGATAATTAGAATACTTCCCACTTGAGGGTTGCTGTGAAGAACATATAAAATAATTTACACAAAGTAGCCAGACTGGCACACAGGAAGCATGCAGTAGCACTTGCACACTCCATTCCCATCATTTTGGGGCTCCCTCTCATATCTGCTCTGAGAGATGAAAGTCACATACTTTGACTTCAGCTTGGGTGTATCTAGTCTCAAAGACAATCTTGGTGAGAAGCCAGGCAGGAGACGAGGCACTGTTTTGCATTATGAGTTCTGGGTTTCAGAAAAGGGCAAACGTCGAACCAAACTAATATGATCCCTTCACTTGCCAGACTGCTTGCTATCTGACTCCCACTAACACCTAACAAAAATAAGCCACAGACCGCTGACGGGCAGTAAGCCATGTGCAAGGTTCTCCGCTGAATGAAGCATGAAAAGTAAGGCAAGAAGGAAGGGTCAACAGACAGGGCAGTGGAGAGGGTAGAGGGGGTGAAAGCATAAGGGGAGATCTTAATGCATTGGGGTAAGGAGACAGTATGTACATAATTTAAAGGAAAATGTTTGTTCCCCTATGAAAACACACAGAATTAGACCACCTAAATAAAGAAACCTAAAAACAAACAAACAAACAAACAAAAAAACAAACTATTTCGGAGGTGTTGTGGACAGAGGTTAAGAAAACTAGTTTCAGAATACGGGTTGTTGACTTCAAACCCTGGCTCTACCACTTGTGAGAATGACAGCCTTGGGCAAGTTATTTGAAGTTTCTGAGCTGCAGTTTCCTTAGTAGTTCCTAAATTGTTACATTAATGTAGTACTTAAATGTATTATAATCCACACAAGGCAGGTGAAATAGTCTTGGCACGTAGCACATAATTCAAAAATATTAGTTTTGTAATTACGATTTAAGATTTTAGCTGAGCCAACACAGCTCAAAATTTGGAAAGCAGAGGCAATTATCTATTATTTGTAGGTGGTTCCGATGACAAATAAGATGAATTAGTAATCTGCCCTGCAGCCTGAATGACTTTCATTTCTTAGATTTGCTCAGTATACAATACTGTCCTGAAAATGAACTTCCTACCAGGTTCTATCTTCTTTTCCCATTTTTAAAAAACTATATTTTTATAATTTTCTGATAGATGGCACTTCTGTGTCTCTTGAGAAACTGCTTTTATTTAAAATTTTTTTATCAAATGACTTGCTTCTCAAGAACTTTCATGCTAGGCTATTGCTCATAGATGTTTTATCTAGTCATTATTCACTCCCTCCTGTGGTTTGGATCTTACTGCCTTTCCTTCTTACCCAATGCAATCCTTATAATGTTGCTAATACCCTTTGGAGGCAACAAAGCCCTTTTCACCTTCTAGCTTTATGAGAGCATTCTCTTCACCTGGAAAGCGCCCTCCTGCTTTCCGCCTAGTATTTTTCAAGCATCGATTTTGTGCCTAGAGTTTTGCTGGGTGCCCGAGTCTACAGGTGCAAAATATGGGTCTTGCCTTCACTCAGTTTAGAATTAATAAGAGACACAAATCTCATATACATGAAGCAAGTGGAGAATAAAGTCAAGGCAGTTAGGGAAAAAAAGGAGGACATACAGTAAACACTGGTTATGAGCCCATCAGAGAAGTGAGCATAGATACACAGTATATTGTTTTCTTGGAAACAGTGATCACTACAGCTGGAAAGGGGAGGCGAGGCAGTGAAGAAATATTTCTGTTAGCTAGATGGCTGGCGGACAGCCCCGCAGCTGGGGGCTTCATACCATTTGATCTAGGGCAGCCCCTCTTGCCACATAATGTACTTTCCTCTGTAGACATGTTATAAACAACGCTCAGCTTCCCACACAGTTTACGCAGGGAGATTAAATCCAAAGAGCAGCCGAACCAAGGAGTACAGGAGTATGCTAATAACTAACATTTTGCAGGATATTACAGTGTCAAAGAGCGTCTGCTTACCTGGCCTTACTTCATGCTCATAACTAACCAACCTATGAGAGAGTCATTATTATTTCCATTTTCAAATGAGTAAAATGACGTTAATAGAAATTAAGTGAATTTCCTAAGGCCACGAATTTAGCCCATAACCATTGCTGGTGGATATTTCCATGTTCTGTTCCCCAAACCTGCGCTACACTGTGTTGCTTCACATTCAGGAGTAGGAAGAGTGTAAGGGGGGCTGTGCCGGGCTGCCAGAACAAAGGTTATTCAGTGAAGTGATCCACCTTTTAGAATATTATTTCTAGAGAAAAACATTTTTATACTAATAAACCACCTTGGATTGGAAAATTTTATAATATAACCTATTTATATAAGTTGGACACTGATGACACAAAATGCAAACCTGGACCTGCAGCTTAATATATTATCCGATTTCTCTGTCAAGCAAAAATATATGAATTTCCTTTATCAGTATATTTTTCATGTATTGGTTTGCTAGATCCTTAGAGATCTATTAATATAGGTCTCTCTTTTTCTTTCACGTTAGAATAATAATTCCGATACTAGAAATTAAAGGATTCTCTCCATCAGCAATAGCATGCTTCTCTGATAAGTTGTATAATGCATTAGTTTCCAAGGAACTTTCTGCTTTAAAATCTCATTACAAAATGGTCTTTATAATATATTTTATTTAGTCTGTTTGGTTTTACATTAAAATAAATTCTACACTTGATTCCAATTTATATTCTAGTTTTTCTTATCTGAGGTCAAGTTTTTGGTCATAGACAATCAATCCGTATTTGTTTTAGTGAATTCTTAAGCCTTCCAGGCCCTTGGCTACCTGTTCCTGAAACAGCTTGTCATCACTCTTATCTTGTTCCCTAATGACGGGTGCCCCACCCAGACACTTTCTTTGCTAAGAAATTTTACTAATAAGTAGAGATAAATGTTAAAAGGTGTTTTGAGAAAGATAATTTCCTTTTCCATGGAAATCTGTCAACATGTGGTTGACAGAATGAGTCTGTAATTTTCTTCTTTTCGAAAATGAATAATCTAAGAGATGTGCTGTCACTAATGTTTTTATAAGGCTTTGTTCTCCGCTAGGGTTGGCCAACATTTTAGAATGTTTCTATTTGGCCAACATTTTAGAATGATTTTAACTGTTCAAGGCAACACTATTAGAACTATTTTTCTGTCATTAAAAACCTTATAAATATGAATATTAAAACATACCTGTAATTAAAAATAAATTTTAAAAAATGAAACAATATTAAAATACATGTGCTTACATCTAAAAGATGACATGGGTTGTCAGCTGAACAGTGACTTATTTTTATTTTCACTTGTTCCCCAGATGAACTTGACCTGGATGGGTTGCTTTGTAATTTTCCTCATAGCCAGCACTTGCTATTATAATGTAATTTTCCTCATAATTGACACTTGCTATTGAGAAACAAAAGTTAAAGTAACTTGTCCAAATATGTAAAGTACTTGTCAAGCCTGAAATCAGACCCCAGGTTTTCTGATTCTTATGTCCTAGCCCTGAACTTGATTCACAGGATTCTACTTCCTTTGATCCCTATATTCGTAAGGCTGGAACCAATATCTCATCTAAATGGGAAGCCGTCATGGACAATACAGTTGGTCTTTAATGGTCTTCTGTAGGTTCTCACAGTCGTCTTTGCAACTCAGTGAGCTCTTTCTCTACCTTTCATTAAAAAATTGAGATTTGTTTGCCAGCTAAATAATTTGTGTTACCCTATCTTTTGCTTGCAATGTGAATGTAGCACCCAGCGTGCTACTGAAAATTATATCTTATCTCTTCACAGTGGCTTTGTGAACTGTTGAGTTATGGTGTTGAAACTATTCCCAGTCCTACTTATATTTAGGATCTTGGCTCCTACTCAGGTCATGTCTGTGAGACATCTTTGTGCACTGGGAGATTTTCCCTTTCCCTCCTGCCTCGACATGATATGTTACATAACATTTCCAAGCAACAGCCTGACCACAGAGCCCAGCACTCCAGGCTAGTCAGGGAATTTAGGAGGAGGACATGCAACTGTCCTCAAATGCAAGGACTGTTTGCTCAGACTCCCTCTTTCCACCCTGCCCTCCCAAACAAAGCCTTCAGCCACCAGAGAAGCTAGGAAATAATAGAACTAGCTTGAACCAGGAGATAGAATCTACATTTGAATAATATTGTGAGGCAGAAAGAATGTGAAAGCCTGGAGATAGAGACTGGGAAAATCCAAGGAGAGCCAGACTTTCTGGGGTAAGTGGCAGCACAGAGAGAACTCCGGGTCCAGAAAGAATCCAAAGCCTGTGTTTAAAGGGTAAAATAACCTACATTTGGAAACTGACTTGTCCTTTAAATGACTGGAAATTCCAAACTATTTGGGGTTAAAAGCCACTCCAGAAGAGTAAATAAGGGGTCCACAGGCAGAAAGAATAGACAAGAAGTCTTGTGGGGAGTTCTAAATAAATTTTCCTTCAAAAAAGTCTGGAGATTTAAAACAAAATCATGTCTTTGGCATAGGAATTAAACTTCTAGAAATACATCCTAAAAGATAATCTTAAATAATTGCCTAAGAATTTTAAACACAAAATATCACTGTAATATTTTTATGGTAAAAAATGAGAGCAATGTATATTCTTAAAAACAGGGAATTAGTTAAATAAATAATTTCCCATGGAAAATGAAGTCATAATATGCAAACAATTCATAATATTTTGAATTATGCATTATGATCTATCAATAAAAATATGAAAACTTTGCACTAGCATAATATTATGCACACAAAATTTTACAAATATAAACAATGATTATTTCTTAGCAGTATGATTATGGCTGACATTTATTTATCATTATTTTCCAAACTTTCTAAAGGACATAGGAAGCAGTCTAATATAATCTACAAAAACTCAAGATCTGTGTTTGGCTGTCTTGTTTCCCATTTTTACTAGCTTTCCAATTTCATTTATTTTACTAGCCTTGTGGTCTTGAGTATCTTACTTAAAATTTTTGGGGTCTCAGTTTTCTCAACTGTGAAAATGGAATAATAATAATACCTATCTCAGAGCTGTTTTAAAGATTAAATGAAATGTAAAGTACATAGAACAATCTTGGCACATAGTTAGCAATTTTAGATATTCATTACCTTTAAATATATATGTGTATGTGCATACACATGTATGAATGCATGCACATACATTTTTAGGTTTTAACACAATAAAAATAAATACAGCTGCCCATTCAGTAAGAGAGCTGAGTATTGTTAAAAATCTCATTTAATCATATTTAGTTTACATTGAGAAATATACAGGGAGAAAACTGATGAAGGGTAGGGCCAAGAGTGTACTCCCTACCCAAGCAAAGCATGCTTCGACCCTTGAGCTTCACTCATCACTGATCCTCATGGATGACATTTGTCCACTACTCTCCCGATTGCTCAGGGTTGCTCAGTAGTTTAGAATGAATTGAAATCATTAATAATGTTTTCTAAATGTGACATGATTCACCTAGAAATACAAATTTTTCTACAAAGCATTGAATGTGGGAAGCACTATGCTCAAATAATGTTTTTTTTTTTTTCCTATTTACTTAAGGCTAGAAATACAATCTTTTCTACAAGTTAGCTGTAGAAAGGGAAGAAATAGTAGAAAAATACATTGCCTATAAAGGTGCGGGCTTGTTTCTGGGCTCTCTATTCTGTTTCATTGATTTATGTGTCTGTTCTTATGCCAGTACATGCTATTTTGATAACCATTAGTCTTATGGTATAGTTTGATATGAGGTAGCATGGTTTCTCTAACTTTGCTCTTCTTTCTCAGGATCACTATTGCTATGTGGGGCCTTTTGTGGTTCCATATAACTTTTTAAAGAATTTGTTCTAGTTTTGTGAAATATGTCATTAGAATCTTGATAGAAATCACATTGAATCTATGGATTTCTTTGGATAGTATGGACATTTTAATGATGTTAATTCTTCCTATCCATGAATATGGTATGTGCTTCCACTTACTTGTATCTTCTTCAAATCCTTTCTTCGGTGCCATAATTTTCTGAGTACAGGTCTTTTACATCCTTGGTTAGGTTCATTCCTAGGTATTTTATTCCTTTTGAAGCAATTGTGAATGGAATTATTTTCTTAATTTCCATTTCTGTTAGTTCATGATTGGCATATAAAAATGCAACTGATTTCTGGATATTAATTTTGTATCCTGATACATTGCTCAATTCATTTATCAGTTCTAGTAGTTTCTTGTTGGAATCTTTGGGATTTTATATGGTCAGTATTGTTTCATCTGCAAATAAAGACAGTTTTACTTCTTCCTATCCAATTTGAACGCCTTTTATTTCTTCTTTTTGTCTGATTGCTTTGGCTAGGACTTCTAGTACTATGATGAATAGAAGACATAAAAGTGGACATCCCTGTCTTGTTTCCCCATCTTAAGGGGAGCCCTTGTAGTTTTTGCCCATTGAGTACGATTCTGGTAGTAGGTTTGTCATTACTGGTCTTTGTTATGTTTGGGTGTATTCCCTCTATTCTCACTTTGCAACAGTATGGATGGACCTGGGGAACATTATGCTAAGTGAAATAAGCCAGTCAGAGAAAGACAATTACTGCATGATTTCACTCATATCTGGAATCTAATGAACAAACTTAACTAACAAGCAAAATAGAGACAGACTCAGAGAGAGTGAGCAGGATGACAGCTAGGGTGTTGGAGACAGTAGAGGGTGGAGGGATTGAGCTCAAAGGAAAAGGGACTCATGAACATGGACAACAGTTTAGAGATTGTGTGAGGGGCAGGGAGTATCAGGGGACAAAATGGTAATGGAAGAAATACAATTAAAAAAAAACAAAAAAAGTAAAAATAAATTCATTGAATTGAACTTGCATATTTTCCCAGGGCCTTACAAGTTATAGTAAGTCTCTATTTGGAGGTTTTTCTTTCATCTAAAAGGGAGCAAAATGGATTGAAAGAGCCCATCTCCAAAAGAAAAGAACTCCTGAAGAACTAAAGCAGGTTCATCTACATTCTCCATGGGAATCTCTAGCCCTAGGGCTGTGTGCGTTGGTAGAAAAGCAGAGATGTAATTTCAGCTCTGGATTTACTAGAGCTGAAGTTGGTAAATTATTGGATTTCTGAACATTACATTTCCCTTTTGTAAATCAGGATTGCTAGTAGACACTTCAATAGAGGTATTGGAAGAATTAATGAAATATTGATGGGGTAAACTATGCGGTACATACTAGGCACTCACTTAATGGTAGCTACTGCTGTATAAGAACCAGGGAACAAAGAATAAGTAGAGTCTTCATCATGATAACAAGCACTAACACTTGCCAATATGTAATATGTGTCAAACACTATTTTGAGCATATTACTTATGATAATACAAGCAATCATCACAATAGCTTTAAGAGTCAGATAATATTAATTTACCCAATGTTAATCTACACAGTATTAAATTTCTCCATTTTATAAATGAGGCTACTAACTATGTAATTCTATTTGGAGTATTTTTATCATTCCTTGCAACATAATGCCTGCATTATGAAATGTCTCTCTCACTCTAGATTGTGAACTCTTGAATGACAAAAAACATATCTTTTTATCCCCAAGTTTTCCTGACTTATGAAAGATAGGCAATAAACATATTCTAAAGAGAACCTATCTGCCTCTATGGATAGAAATCAGTATTACTCTCCATACAGAAATTCATTTCATTTTATTTTATTTTTTATTTTTTCAACTATAGTCTATATTCAGTGTTATTTTGTATTAGTTTCAGGTATAAATTAATTTCATTTAAGATTTCAGTGGTTACAAAGAACTGAATTCATTGTATTTTCTTTATCTGTAATGCACACATTCACACTTAGGGATCCGAATTTTATAATAATAATCAAGATCATTCATCACTTTTTATTGAGTAACAGCTCACTACAGATTTTACATGCAGAGTTATGGATTGTACTGCTGCTTTTGGTTCTCTGCTGCTGATTCAGTGCCTTCATCATTTTCTGCTGTTTCCATGAACCCACCAAATCAACCACAGCATAGTCCATGTCTTTAATCTGGTTTTGCTCATGGCCTATGTCCACATAATTCATCAAATAAAACATGTAGACATTTGAGCCAGCCATTAGACAATAGAAATAACCATACCAGAGACCAGGCCACAGCCTAAGGAATCTGGCTGAGCAGCCACAAGTGTGGCTGATGTCAGACACATTGGGATTTGCACATCAGTGAACTGTAAGCAATGCAATAGAATGCACTAGCAAAAATTCTCTTCAGCATTATGACGTCAAAGAAACCAAATGCCAAAGAATGTTTAAAGTCATTATAATAAATCTTTTTGAACTCTGAAAATGTCCTTCAGAAGAGCATTTCTGAAAACAGTGAGTAGCCGAGGACATTTCAGGGAAGAGTGAGAGATTAAATGATTTTTATACAATATGTTTGTTTTCTAATTTTAAGTATATTTTAAAAATAGGGCTTCCACATAACTTTAAAATATTCATAGGTTAGTGGTTTGTGGCTGTGGGTATTTAACCTTCATTTTATTGGCTATTAAAATGCTATGGTTGCTCAGGAATGTGTTTTGATATTACAACAGGCACACAGAGTAGGTAGAAAAGTTCATGACTTTTATTCTTTGGTAATGAAAATTGACCTTAATTTAAAGATGCAGCATCCTGTGCTAATGGTTACTAATAAACATCTCAATCAAAATACATAGGCAGCTTTTTTCAAGTCCCAAAGAAGAATTCTACCTGAAAACATAATTACTGGTAACTACAGAACTCTCTCCCTCCACCTGTTACCTGAGATACACACACCTGTACATGCAAAGGGTGGTAAGATCTGTGATCTGTGGAGCAGCTAAAGGAGTATGGGTAATAATTGAAGAAATGGATATCATGTATTAGCATTGGCTAAATTTTCAAGTAAAACATCAATTAAGTGGCAGAATTTATGGTGATATAAATAAAATGTTAGTCTATAAGCAGAAGATATAAATGTATCTATTTTTCTGTAGTCTACCTCACATCCTATTCTTTATCCTATTCCACCTGGGAGGTGGACACATGATCTCACTTGATAGTAGGTTCTTCCTTTTCTAAGGATACTTTCCAAGTTAGGACGCAGACACAGAAGCGCAGTTGTAGGGGTAACCCCTTGAACATCACTGTCAGTTCTCTGCCTGGCATCCATGTTGTGCCCACAATTCCTATCTGCTTAAAGCCCTGAGGTGCGCGGCTCTCTCCACAGCTCCTGGAAAGGATCCAGAAGAGATGAATCATATCTCTTCCATGCCATTGCTGGTGTGTATTTCCATGCTCTGTGAGGTGATCTGAAGCCTTTTTTGCCCAGAGTTCTTTAGCTTTTTATCAGATCTCACAAATCTATTTGGGATTTCACCATTTTTCCAACACTCTTCTGAGAGAAAAAGCACAGGGTCCCTTCCTCTCTGGAACCCACCAGTACCTACTCGGTCATGGTCTCCTCCCATCCTTCAATCCACTTCACTCCCATACCAGCAAAAACTTTTCTTATCTTCAGAACAGGGTTTCTCAACCTAAGCGCTGTTCACATTTGGGCCAGATAATTGTTTCAGGAAGCTGTCTTGTGCATGGCACGATGTTTCATGGCATCCTTGCTCTCTACCCAGTAGATATCATCAACACCGGCTTTCCCAAGTGGTGACAATCAAAACTATCCCTGGACTTGGCCAAAAGTCCCTGGAAGGAAGTGGGGCAGGGGGCAGGGAATCACTCCAGCTGGGAAGCCCCTTTTCAAATCTCTCTTATTTTAAATGTGTTGTCTAAGCTCTAAACCCTGAAAATGCCCTATGGGCTTCTCCTAGCGCATCAGGACTAGAAGCAGGGGAATAATGTATAAAAGGAGGGAAAAAGGGAATGTTAAAAAATCCTTTCATGACACCCCTTCATGATCATGTGATAATGCTTCCTGTTGAGTAAATGAAGAACAGAGTTTGCATAAAGCCTCTGCAAGAGTTATCATATCATTGTATTGATTACCTTTTTACTAGTGGGTGTCAAGCTGATAAGACATCCTCAATATTGACAGATAAATAATCATAAAGTGTATATTTTTATTCTTATTCAATTGATTAGTTTAAAAATTTCTATGGGAAAATATTTCAGAAATTTAAAGCAGTATCAAAATAATCTAATAAATAGTATGTCTACCATTCCCTTTAGGAACTAAATTATTACCCCTGCAGCTGAGGCTGCTGTGGACTCTCCCTAATTGCATCTCCAGGGGTGGCCCCTATTTTGAATTTGGTGATAAATTATGCTCAGTCCCATAGAAGCTCTCCCTGTGGGCAATGCTATAACTTGTATAGCTACTCCAATATTCAACACTTTGGATCTGGCTACTGGCAATAGAAATTTTCAAAATCAAAAATGTTCATAGAGAATTGGGATAAGGAGCTTTGGCTCAGTTAAAGTGAAACATCTGCCAATGTTCCAATACAACAGAAAAACAACTCAAAACAGCCACTCAAATAGCCAAATGTTTCTGTGAGATACAAGTCAGCCTCTGTCCTGTTCTCTGAGTCTTGTTTACATTTCCCTTCCCCCATCGTTCCAGCGGCGGAGAGGAGGAAGAAACCCCCAAAGTTGGGCGCTGAGGTTCACATACCCTTCAGTTTTCTCTACTTCTCTCCTTTCCCTTTGTCCTTCCCCACAGCATCATCCATTTTTTTGTTATAATAAAATACATAAAATTATTCATATTGTGGCCTTATCCAAGCTTTTGGGAGGAGAAATGTGGTATCACAGGAATAAGTCACTCTTTATTATTACGTAGTCCCCTATATGTTCTAACAATGCCAGAAATACTGTCGAAGGCCTGATATACATTTTTACCTACTCTCAGGAATGTGACATAATTTCTGAGGAATAAGTATAGATGGCCTTAGCAATAGTGTAGCCCACATTGTTTGGGGAAGGAAGAGATAAAATAGCAACAGCTCTAACTAATGCTTGGAGGGGGTGCTCAATGATGACCCAGGGAAAGAGTGTAACACTGTGAAGTGAGGATGAATTTCCAGCTTGTACCCGAAGTAAGATGTGAAGGAAATGACACACATTGCATTGTCACAGGTTGCTGAAAATTCCCATCCGGGCAAAACCCTCCTCCTGCTCCTCCCCCCGAAACACACAGAGTTAGGTTAGAGAAACAGAGTTGCAAAATCACACAATTCTTTTCCAAGATAAAAGCATTGTACAATATTGGGCAAATCATATTGAAAGAAAGCATAGCATTCTAAAGATGTGGAATAATAAAGACAACTCAATAATCGAAGTTTGATGATTAATAAATATGTAACTATAGAATAATAATGATCAGGGATAAATAGTACAGACTAGGAAATAGAGTAAGCCGGAAATGGACATTCCTGCAAAAAACAGTGTAGGACAGAGCAGCATGGAACATTCAGAAAAGGACCAGACCCAGCACAGATGTTCCCTTCCTCAGAACTCCGGTGAATGGTTCCCTTGGATAGGAAGAGAGACTATGTAAGAATTCACTGTACATTTGAACGTTTGTTCAATGTGAACAGGCATGAGAAAAGTAGTAAGTATTCTCCATATTTCTTCTTCCCTCCCTCTTTCCTCCTCCATCTAAGAATGGAACTAGTGTGTTTCTTTATGTTGGTTGGAGGTGGGAATACTGGGAGGCTTGGAAGGAGCTAAAAATAAAACCCAGGTTCATTTCCATTAGAAAGAACAGTAAACTCACCTAAGAAAAACCACCTGAAGCTTAAAGACTGAAGAGGAAGATGGATAAAAGAATTGAGAAGAATGTTAAGTGAGCCAGGGCTAAAGTTTTTTGCAAGAATTTTTGGGAATTAGCAGAGAAAAGATATTTAGGGGAAGGGAGTGTTAGGGATTTAGGAAGATATTAGCGTGGAGTGGATTTCTGACCTAAACCGTGTGATTCCCCACTGTGACAATGATGACAGACTTAGGTGAACACTAACATTAAATTCTAGCCGGAGTGCACCAGCAGTTGCATTCTAGCTAGGGATGACTCAAAGCCTGGGGCGGGGCGGTGCTATTCTCTAGGATGTGGTACATGTATTCAAACAATGGTCATTATATGGTGCAGAATATACATGGATCTAGGAAACACCAGGGAGAAGTAGTACTCAGCTCTCTAGCCACCATGCCCCGCAACCGGCTTGTAGATTTGGAGCTTCTGGAACTACCAATGCTAAGATCTGACAAATCAAAGTTTTGATTCCAAGAACATTGGTACCAGCACCCACCAAAGTGTCCCACTGCCTAAAACTCCAACTTCCTTCTGGTCACCTTGGATTCCTCACACTCATGGACCAACAGATAAATAAAAGAGTTACTGTTCTGGTGGATAAAATTGACCCTGATGATCACGAGGAGTTAGCATTGCTGATACATGTGGGGACTTGTGGTGTTACTATGCCATGGGAAAATAGAAAATGGGCAATTTCAGAAACGGTGGCCAAATAATGGCAAGACAATTAAAAGTTAAAGCCCCTCAGGGATGAAGGTCTATAGGTCTATGTCATCCCTCCAGGTAAGCGAATGAAATCAGCTCAATTCTTCACCAAGGGTAACAAAAATCTAGAACGAGTGTGAAGGGAGATGACAAATACCAATGGTGGCCTAGGACTACTTGCAGTTGTAGGGAGTGTAGCTGGTCCCACCAAGACTCAGTGACCGACTGAACTTACCTGGTGTTCTAGTGAATCTCTGAGTGGTGCAAGGGGCAGCCTCTGACATTCACTTATTGTTCTCCACATCACATACCCTAAACTCACCCTTAATTTCAATCACCTCTGTGCAGATGATGTCCGTGCAATCTCAGATTCACCTTGCACTGGTAGCTGCCCACTTTGAGAGCAGGAAGCTCTCTGTGTTATGTCTTCACAACTTTCCCAGAGGCAATGGGAATCTGCTTAATCAGTGGGGAAGGACAGCTACAAGTAGGGTTAGGAGTTAATGCTCCCAGGGAACCAACCACTGGATGAGGAGAATTGACAGTTACATATTCCAGACTCCAGGCCTTTATGACAAACAATTCTAGAAGGCAGTCTGTGTGCTTTCTAGAAATTTCTGGGAAATAGAAACCCTGTTGCCCAGAGCCACAGATCCATGAGGTACACCTACCTGTAGTGGCTTTCCACCCTTCCCAGTTCCAGTTCGCTTCCTCACGCCAGTGTCCGGGACCCCTTCACAAGTGAGCTACCAGCAAGCAAGGCCTTGTCTCAGGTTCTCATTTTGAAAGAGTGAAAAGTATGGCAATTCTTCCTAAAAATGGGGACATGGCAAAAAATATTTTGTCTAAAGAAATACTTTCTCTCTGGGTATTCCATAGATTGTAAAATCCTTTAGCTTTCCATTATCCAGTTGCTCAGTTTAACGTTCTTTGGCTTGTATTGTTTGGTCCTATGTTGCCTTCAGAAATTATCAAGTTCCCAAAACACCCATCTTAGTTTAGTCTCAGGATGGCGATAGTGCCATCCCCAATGGCACTGGCCCCTCCTTTCTTTAGCTTTACATTACAGTAAACAAAGTCAAGACACCACCACAATTCTGGGATGTGTTTAACGCTTGGTGCAAGAGGTTATAGTTCTTATGTATTTTCCCCAGATGGCTGATTTCTTCATAGTCCCTCTGATTAGTTGTGCTTGGAGGTATTTGGCTATGAATTTAAACTTTTAAATGTGTCTTTTTTTTTTTTTTTTAGAAAACACAGGCTGTGAGTCAGAGGCTCTTGATTTCTTTTCATGATTCTACTTATTATGTTGAGAAACCTCCTACCCTGTCAAGCAGTTTGTCCATCTTTCATGGGGCTGCCCAGCACTTATCTGTACCTGCCCAGAGACTGGGAGCCTCCTCGGTACACAATGCAGGAATGGGCCTAATTCCCCCATACTTTCTTATGTTTATAATCTAAAACACTTCCATTAGTTATCTTACTTTGATGTAGTTGGAAATATTCTTTGACCACAAAAGAAGAAAGAATGTCCTTTCCTGTTTGTATGTAATAATTTAATTTTGATATAGAGAGAGTAAACTCTCTATTGCTGAGTGATGGAAACAAAGTCATTTAAAATACTAAAGGGCCCATTAGTTCTTTATACCCCCTTCACCCTGACCCTGTCAAGAATATGTTGCCTTCAAATTTTGTAACGATGCATTCCTCCAGATAAAACAATGCACAGATACACAGTTCCTCCTAGGAAGCTAAGAATGGCATTTAAGAGCAAATTGTCATAACATATGCATAAACCTATACTACATTTAGAGCTGTGTATGACAATGTAAGCTGGGAGAGAGGGAAAGGGTATGGGAGCAAAGAATTGCATGTGGCCACAAAGCTCACTTTTAGCAATTTTACTTTAAGCATGGGAGTGTGTGTGTGGTGGAGGTGGGGAGGGGCGCTTGTGTCTATGCATTGCTTTGGGTGTTGTTCAAAAAGAGGTAGTCTGTGATAAAATATTACCCCTACATATTATGTTATTGGAGATGGCTTTTGGTTCTGCAAATTTTCATTCAAGTTCTTTGATTAAAGCTTTGGCTCATTCATTAATCTTAGGATCAAGCACTACGACCAGATCAATTCCTTATCGATCTGCAGCATTGAGGTGGGAGTGAAGCTGGGGCATGTGGGGGTGAGGTAATTTTTACTTGGAAGGAGAGGTCGAGGCCCTGGAAGGCAGGTTCTGGTCTAGCAGAGAACACGACACAGAGTCACAGCTCGAGTAGGGTGTGCAGGGACAAAGCGTGGGTGGAGGGCAAGAAAGCTTGGGAATAAAGGTGGGAAGCTGACAAAAAGGAAAATTTCTTCACAATTGTTGGCTTTGCAATTTTGTCTAGTGAATTCTTATAATAATATGTCCAGGTTAGTATGAAAATGACGAAGTCCCTGTCAATTGATCCTAGCTTTCCCAGTCAAGCCTGGTCTCCAATTTGAAAAAGAGAGAAAGAGAAAACAGTTAACTTTAAAAAGCTGTATATTACTACCATTACCATTACTACTAGTACTACTACATACACACACACACACACACACACACACACACACACGAATATTTGGCCGCATTTCCCCCTTCCCCTCATTGTTAATTACCAACAGATAAAAACATTGGGATATTTATTCCCAAATATTTACCTTTTATAATTATTATGCAAAACATCAAGAATGCACAGAAGAAACTGATGGTTCAAAAGAAGAGAAATAAGACAACTAGAGCAGGGTTATCTGTAGGGTGGAATTAATCATGAGGATGCTTTTGAAATAAAGGTAGAAGGCAGTATAAAAAATGCCCTAAACTGATAAGTACCTACATTTCAAATAAAAATGGCAGTTTTATCATCAATTATTACCAATTTTACTCCACAATAACATTTCAGTGCAAGCCAACCACCCCAGTTCCATCGTCTCTATCCACGCATCCATCCGTCACCTGGAATACTATTACAAGCCGACTTAAAAGTCATCCTCAACTCTCTTTTCTCACACACTCCACATCCAACACATCAGGAAATCTTGTTGGCTCTACTCCCAAATTTTAACCATTTGCACGAGTACCCTCTTGGTCTGACCCTCTGGTCTGGGCTGCCATCTTCAGCCACCTGAATGACTGCAATAGCTTTCTAACTGGTAACAATGCATATGTTCACCTATGTCTATTCTTGACAACACTTTCCTGTGGGGTCTTTTCAAAATATAAGCCAGTCCAGGACTCTATTCGAAATGCACCATTGGCTTGCCTCTCACTCAGAGTTAATGCCCAAGTCCTTAGAAATTAGTCACAAGGCTTTGCATGCTGTGGCAGTTTTGACTATTCCCTCCTCGCTCACTCCAGCCCCACGGGTTCCTCCCTCTTCCTTAAACATACAGCAACCACGCCTCCATTTCAGGAATGTTTATTCTGCCTGGAATTCTCTTCCACCAGGTATCTCTTTGGCTAAATCCTTCACTTCCTTGAGATCTTTGCTCACATCTTCCCTCCTCCATGAGGACTACTCCTCAAGCTGGCTCCCATGTCCTTTTGACAGATCCCTCTGTTTTTTAGCACTTTCATACTTCCCAGCATAAGAAGCTACACCAGGCTCACCTCATACTTCTCCTCTAGTTGCTCCCAAACCTTCATTAAAGTGCCTGTATTATTCAGTGTGTGAATTTTGTTGGCCACAAGGGATGACACAGGAGAGATGAGGTGCCTGACACAACCCTCCACCGACACCTGTTCAACTGCCTGGCACAAAGGGTCATAATCCAGAGTTCCAGACACCCCCAGTGCCTACACAAAGTCCTTTAGGACTCTTTTACAACTGGATTCTTTTTGTTTTTGTAAACATTTCCTTAAATGAATTAAAAATAAATCCGCTGATATTATCTTAATATTGTATGATCTTCTAACACCCTTGATTGTAGCCTGTCATATTTGAAGCCCCAGATCTGAGTATAGTTCCCAGCGCTCAGTAGGTACTTAATAAATATTTCATTAGGGGAAGGAAGGGTCATCTAATCAATTCTGTCAACAATTCAGATACAAATTATTGAATGATATGGATATAAAGCCTATAGCCAGGGCCCAGGAAATGGCAGGTATAATTCAAGACTAACCAAAGTAAAAGCTGAGGAGATTTCTGCAGTCTGCTGGTTCTAAGATATAATAAACAGCAGAAAACTGTTTTTGGTTTCTTACATTTTCCACATTCTCATGGGCACCATAAAAAAATGGTAAAAAATGATGAGATGGTGCATTTTATGTTATTGTTTAATCTCAAATGTTGGAAAGTTTTAAGAAAACTATTTTAAACTGTAATGCTAAATTCAATTTTTCTGATTGAGTCAGGTCAAAGTAAGTGATTCTCAAGAAATCACATGTAAGTACTGAGTTAAAACCACAGAACAAACTGATGACTTCTGAGAAGAAAGTATAAAATCCTAGAGTTGTGCTTCTAGTGTTTAGATTAAATCTATGACTGCCAGACCACTGATGCAGTTTTATACAAAAAAAAAAAATGCTACCAATAAATTAATGTCTAGGCTAATTTTAAAAAACAGCTGAATGTCTACCTGTGAGAATGAATCAAAGTTTAGGGTTATAACTAACCCTGGAAGCAGAGGGAGAGAAGATTGGTAGAGCCCATAGATTTGATCATAGGGATAAAGTTCTAGTTTTGATGTTTACAATATGCATTCATGCACATTCATTTTTATTATACTTGACACTTTACATTTTTGGTAAATATTTTTTGATGGGTATTAATTATTACATCATAAAATAGTACATAGCCAACATTTTGGAAATCACTAATCTAATGAATCAAGCTCTTACTTTCCTAATATGTTAAATGGGGATCATAATATTTATTGTTGTTAAAATTAAATGGAATAATACATAAAAACATGCAACAGAGTGCCTGGTGTGTGTGTGTACACATGTTATTGACTATGTATGAATGTAGGTAGTATATATGTGTATAAATAAACATGCTAATCTTTGTTCAGTTTTTAGCCAGTAACAGTGTAATTTAGTTTTTGATATGTTTCAAAAGATCATGTGTAAATATTTCACTTGAATCCATCTTGAAATGTGTTAGGCATACAACTACATTCTTGATGAAATCACCTGTGTCTTAATAAGAAACAGATTCATTTTGGAAATAAGCACTGAACCCTTTCTCTAACACGCTAGGAGAACACCCGACAGATGCCTTACAACTAGTGTTACAAATCCTGTCCAAAGTTCTGGTCCTGGCGGCTGGCTGCAAAAGCCCTCACCATAAATCATCCGCAACGAAGATTTCACAATTCAAGTAAAATATTAAGGGGGCAATTTTGAGTGCAAGGAGAATCCCATTTGATTATGAATTGTGATTTATCTACACTACAATTGGACTGTATAATTTTATGTTTTTACTTCCAGGACAGATACAGGAAGACTTCTGTTGATTACCGAATTTAACAATTCCATCTTAATTCTGCTTCTTTTCCTGAGGTAAAAATCAAATATGTGATAAAGTGTACACAATCAAATCAGGTCTCTCTCATTTACTTCGAAAAGTCTATAAGCTCACTCAAAAATGTAATTTTCTGTATTTTTTGGTTAAAGTTCATACTCAGCTCATCCTGTTCAATTCCAGGTTGCACTCTTGCAGGCGAAGTTTGTTTGTCTACACTGCTGACCACCTGCCCGTCCACAGAACAATCAAACATGGAAGATATTCCATCATTTAGAGGTCGGTTTTGAGGCTCAGTTCAGGATCAGTTGAGCAATACCAGCAAGGATATGTTTCAGTCTTTACATTGTAAATTAAATTAATTCTTTTCATTATCCCACCATAGCCTGAGTGAGAGTAGTGATGGTAATAAAATGTACTATTATGTCCTCACCACATTCCAAACAAAATGCTCAACGTTCTTCATGCTATCTCATGTAATTCTAACAAGACCTCTATGAACTAAGTAGGATTTTCTTGAAGAGACTTATCCAACCTACACTCCTATTAAGTTAAATTAGAATACCAAATTTCTGATTCTAGTGCCAAGACTCTTAACTGCATGCAGTTGTTCTTATATGCTCAGTTCCCCGGTATTAATTCTTTTAGATTTATTCAAATAGTATCTATTAGTTGGAATCGGTTGCTAAGCATTGCCTCTAGTATTATACTACCTAGCGTGGGAAGAATTTTTTACTGTCAGGAAAAAAGTTTTTGAGGCTCCATCTTAAGACTTCAAGGATTCTGAGATAAGAGGAAGAAGCAATGAATTGGTCACAACCTTATAAAACCTTTAATCTGAGGCTTTCCTGCCAGGGTCTTACATCATTTATAAGCCATTATTTTTCTCTGGGTTATAAGTAGGAGAGGATAAAGAGGAAAGAAGTGCTCAGGTAAAGCCAAAAAAGTAAATAATTGCTAAATAACCAATTTATAAAGTAGGGGAAAGGTGAAAGATTAGGGTTTTTTCTCAGACATGCTAGGCCATGTACGTGATGTGTTCAGCACCAACAGGATGGTTTATTTACCACTTCTGTTGAAACTAGCCTTGAAGGCAACTGTCTAGACACATTCGACTGCCTTCTTGCCCATTTCAAATACATGGGGCTTGCTTTTTTCTCTCTTCTTCTGGCCAAATGGAGCTTACTTTTAAATGGACCACCTATACTTTGGGTTATTATTACCATGGATTTTTGCGGCAATATCTTCTTTCTGCTTGATTAATTTTCCATGAGTGGAGAGTCAGGAAGGATATGTATTTGGGGCCACCTTGTGACAGACTTGGAAAATTCTTGGAGACAGAACCCTGGGGTTGGAGCTTTGAATTTCCATGACTAAAGCATTGTTTTTCAACAGCTATCTCTTGTAAAACTGTAGCATATGGTAATGGCTGATTTTTGCTAATGAAAGGATAGTTCCCAGTATCACAGAATAGTCGGTGACACATACGGACTTGTTTCTTTGTGCCAGCCACTGTCGCCAGCCGTCTACAACAGGGCGTCATTTAACGTTCACAGTGATCCTATGGAGGGCATGACATCATATCTGCATTTTCAGATGAGCAACTGAGGCTTAGAGAGAATTAGAATTTAAGTTCATGCTGAGAGCAAGTGAGATCTTTGAAACCTCAAAATATTCTGGTTAAAAGTGTGAAAAAATTGTTCTATCTGAAAGCGCAAAATTACATGAAATTATTAAAAACTGAATCGACATAATTTCTCTTTAGTAACATTTTTAAGTTTCAAATTTCATCTTCTTATCATATGTTGGATTAGAGGCTCGGTTTTTCCAAAAGCACACACACATACACGAAAGAATATAAATGTGAAAAACGCAGAAGAAATCCATAAGAATTGATATTATGAATAAATTTAATAGTGTGGAAATTTAAAAAGCTTGAGTATATTACATTCTTCATACTCATACCCCTGTGACTTACTCTCTTTACCTTCAACTCTGTCGTGTCAAATGAGGATTTGTGTGTGTAAAAACCGAGGAGCAGATATTTTTTAGCTATAATCAATACTAAATACTCTTCGATTCCATTTTCAGTGTGCTAAAATCATCATTAAATTACGTGACTCATTCCTTCAGGGATCTCTGATGATGTCTGCAAAAGCACAGTCATTTTTTTGTTGTCGTCATATTTTCTGTCTCATGCAATGGCAGTAGAATGGCATTCCACTGCCCAGACTCCGCCTCAAGGGAGCACTTGTTGGAGCCGCCTGGACCAAGGCCACACCCCTCCTGAGGCGGCCTGCATCCCGCAGCTTAGAGTATGAAGGTGGACACTGGGTCAGACAGTATTTGCTCTGGGGCTTGTCCTGCTGGGTTCTCTAAGTCTCTCATGGGGCCTTCATAAGCAATCCCACTGTTCCCCTCTACCCAATCCTGCTTCCTCTCCCTTCTTTTCATAGGTTTGGATCCTTAATAAATGCCTTGAACTCCAAAATTATCCCAGAATCCACTTTTGTTTTTTTTTTTTTTTTTTTAATTGTGGCAAAAAGCGCATGATGTAAAATTTACCATTTGAGCCAAGCTGAAGAATACAGAGCAGGGTGTTAACCATGCGCATGCTGTCACACAGCTTTTCTGGAATCGTTTTCATCAGATTCTGCTTCTTGAGAAGCCGGTCTGTGATGACACCCTCTTCAGTGATCTAAATCCTTTTCAGATGTCTTCAAGTGCTGCTTTCCTTTCTCGGGAATGCCCTAACCTGGGCTTGCCGTATGCACCTGTGATGGTGACAGAAGATGGAAAACACAGAAAGCCAAGTATTTGCAGTGATCATTTTCTGTTCCATGGGAGCTGTTAATAATTACCACTCAACTTCAAAATTTGGGGTTTTTTCCTAGCCCGTATGAAAAGTAAATTGGAATTAAAAGGCTTTCTCCGGAGAAGTTATAAGCAGACAACCAAAGGTATTCTTTATTAGAGAGAGGCCAAAACCAATGTGACAAGTCTCCAAGAAAGTGTTTTTCTTTAAGCTTTCCCAAAGTCCTAAGCATCATGTATTGAGTTTCAGAGTTAATTGCACTTACTCAAAATTGATGTCCTAGCACAGCACCTCCATCCACAATGTGGGGAGTTTAGCCCATTACACTGGTTTTCAATTCTTTTGTGGCAACGTAAAGATGGCTGAAAATTCTTTGCTACTCCTTCCATTGAAAGGCAGAATCTAACTCCCCTCCTTTTAAGTCTGAGTTGACATTGAGGACTTGCTTAATGAATTGGATGTGGAGCCAATGATGTGGCGTGACTTTCAAGATAAATCAGATAGACTTCCAGCTTCACCTTGATCTCTAGGATCACTCTTGCTGAGAGCTTCTGAGCAGACCACTGTCTTCCTGGGGACCACAATCCCCAGAGGCTTTAAAATCCCTAAAAGCAATTACTAACAAGTAATAAATTAAGACAGAATAAAGGAAATTTTGTTGTGCTGTTTTGAGAAATTAATACTCTTTTTTGTTTAGTTTTGCTGCACATTTTCAGTTATTAAAAAAGCAAAATTGCTATTGCTGTTCTTTTTTCCTAACACTGAAAGAGGCAAATGCATGAAAGAAAACTTTTAAATTGCTGCAAAAAGGAAAAGGTTAGTGCCATCTCCACAGATAAGCTGATTTTTCTGAGTCTTCCTTAGCAGTTCAACGATAAAAGAAGCCTTTTAATTGAGAAAAATCAACTCACCTCCTCCAACCTATCTGTACAGCCTTCTGCACCCATTCTCACTGCAGGTCCAAGCAGTGGTCTCTTCCTGAATGAGCTTCACACTGAAAAAAGAAAGAGATGAATTATTTATCTGGTTTAGATACTCCTTTCTCATTGAAATCATTGTCTTTTGGATTCAGTGGTAAACTGAAATGATCCCCACAGGTTTTTTTCATAGTTTCCTGGAAGCTACGGGCACCTCACCCACACTGCCAAAGGCCATTGAACCCAGCTGTCACAAAAAAAGGAATCCTCAGGGCCAGATTGCCAGGGTTAGCCAACGCCCCCGGAGTTGTTTCAATCCCACTAGTACCCAGTTCAAATGTAGTTCTTAGTTCCGAAGCTTTCTCTTGCTTCTCTGATTCTCTCTGAAGAATGGAGGTTAGCCAGCTCCCCAAACTGTTTTGGAATATACTTCACCAAATAAATGAATCCATTGCCATGGCATTCAGAAGTTAGGGGACAGAGCAGGTAAAACCAAACGGACATCTGTACCACGCTAAGTGCCCTAAAGACAGGGATTTGTCTCTCGCCATTTTGTTCACCAGTGAATATCCAGCACGGAGACACTCTAATTTTGCACGAATCACATCAGTAATCACTTTAGAAAGCACTTCCATGATTTCTCAATACTTACAGTGTGGTCTTTCTGAATCACTTTTCATTCTTTGCTAAGGTTGCAATGGGACGGAGTAGACTGTCTTCCTGCTGTGGCGTTAAAGCACTGCGCTAGCACCTGGCACAGTGGAAGGAGTGGTACAGGAAGGGAAAGAAGACTAATTTCACCGAAGGGTACAGCTCTGCCAGATCCCCTTTCAACTCTGATACGATGATTGTGAGGACCACGGACAATGTCTTCATGTTAAGAAACAGGTTGTTGCAAATAAAAGATCATGTGTGGCCCCCCTCCGCACATCAATGTCTTTTCAGATGCTTCTCCCTGATCGTTTGCATAACATCCGGTTGGAAGACTAATGTTCGTAGTTTTTGAAATTAATATCATTGCACCCCCATATGGCACTTTTTCTTCCATTTCATCATTCAGAAACCTCTGCAACACCACAATGCCCTTTACGGGAGGTAAGCTATGATCTCATCAACAAAGTTACACTCAGAAAGGATTAATAGAAACATATAACCATTTCACAGAGATGTCTTATTTTAAAAATAAGCCCATTAATGCTAATAAAAGGAAAGAGAACAAGCACAGGAACCGGATGTTAAAAGTACAATTGGACAAAGAGCAGGACATCCGGAGGGTCTAGGATCCACCCAGGGGCCCTCAGCACAGAGAGGAAGTGGCAGTCGTCCGGGACTTCATCCAGAGGATGCTGAGTGAAAATACACGGGTTACGTCGTTAAGTGTAAATACACAAAAACTCTCAAGTATGGCTTCCAACGTACTATCCACATAAATGGATATAAGCATAAACAGTGATACATAGATTTATGAAATGCAGCTCATATTCAGACATGTAAACGTACATGTGATAGGATGAGATACGATTTTTAGCAACCAAGAGCCTACATCAATTCAAATATTATGCTTCTCTCAGAGGTATAGAGATAGAGCCCAAATAATTAAGTCCCTGATTCTAATCAAGGGTGACATGCTTTAGGCATAGTAGGCACGGTGATTTTAGAACAAATTATTTTAGAAGCCTATGAAAATATTATAATTTTTAATAATAAAAGTATAAAGCTTTAGAGTGAAGGGAAGTGTTGTTATTGTTGTTGTTGTGTGTGTGTGCAGAAAAAGATAAAATTGGGCCCATAAAAATCTACTAAATTTTGCCTCAAACAGAAAAAAAATATCATTATGATGGAGAGCCCCACAAAAGTAAAAGAACCTAGGGCCCAAGGAAGTCAGTGTGTAGCACTGTCACTGTTAAATGAATTCAGAGATATTTTTGTTCACATACAAAACCTATATTTTGACTAGCCTTGCTTTCTGAGGGTCGCAGTTAAACAAAAGAAATATCTGTTAATTGGAAGGGGCCTCCCTTTCTAGGTGCTACAGAAAACAGAAAACTGTCAAGAGAGCCACTGGTCAATGGTCGGCCTGAGACTCATGTGTACTTTAGATCCTTTTCAGCTTCATACAGCCTGTTGGCACTGGTACGCTTAGCCGTCTCTGAGGACTTCTTGTGGCGGGAGTGCTCCTGAGGCTTTTATATTATTGCAACACTAAATGTTTGTGGGCCCTCATCCTGACACTATGTTACTGGCAATTACACACGATTCAACATGCTGCACTGCACTTTGAAACTAACCCTGAGAGAAACAAACACCCCTAGGTCTCTTAACAAATGTTTAGCATGGTTACAATTTAACCTGATTCAGTATAATTACTGTTTTTGTTCAGTGTACATATCTCATTCTGTTCAGGTTGCTATAATAAAAATACCATAGACTGGTTGGCTTAAACACCAATATATATTTGTCACAGTCCTGGTGGCTGGAAGTCTAAACCCAAGGTGCCAGCAGATTCATTGTCTGGTGAGGACCCGCTCCCTGGCTAGAGTTGACCTTCTTCTCAAGTCTGTTCTCCGGTGGCAGAGATGGGGTGAGAGAGCTCTCTGGGGTCTCTTTTATAAGAGAACCAATTCCACTCATGAGAGCTCTACCCTTATGACTTGATCACTGCCCCAAGAGCCCCACTTCAAAACGCCATCACATTGGGGATTAGATTTTAACACACATTTTGGAAGGACACAAACACAGAGTCCACAACAGCACATGTCTCTCAATTTGATTATACAAATTTGTATCTTTAACTTTTATAATATTTTATTTTTAAATAACTTTAAACTTATTTTTTAAAGTCATAAAAAGAGTTAAAAAATTGTAGACTACCCTTCACCCAGATTTCTAGTACTTTGGAAGAATAAGGAAATTCTATTATATAACCAGATTTATAATAATCAAAACTAGGAAACTAATGATGATACACTGTTGTTATGTAATCTACAGGCTTTATTCAATTTATGACAATTGTCCCAATAATAATTTTTACATACATGGATACTTAGATAGATAGGTAGATGATGGCTGGCAAGAGAGAGAGACAGAGACAGAGAGAGAGAGAGAGAGAGAGAGAGAGAGAGAGAGAGAGAGAGAGAGAGAGAGAGAGAGAGAGAGAGAGAGAGAGAACCATTCCAGAAACCTAATCCAGGATCTTGTATTCTATTTAGTTGTTATACGTCTTTTTTGTCCTTTTTTCTGGAACAGAATTTCTCCAGTTTGGATTTGTCTGACGTTTCTTTATGATTAGATTCATTTGGGGAAGCAATATCTCCGAGTGGGGCAGGGTCCTCCTCATTGCATCATATAAGCATATGCTCCTAGTTCCATATGTACAAATAATAGCTCAAAGGATTTTACACCTCAGCAAATCTGTCCAAGAGCCCTCTCGGTAGTCACAATCAATAAACACTTTATTTTCATCTATCACCTTTCCTCATTTCCAGACCTCAGTGTAGCAGTAGGCAGTTGCTCGTGAAAGATATGTGTGTGTGTGTGTGTGTGCGCGGGTGCGTGCCTGTTTGGGGGGAGGGTAGGTGAATGCTATATCAGAAGCAAGGCAAATTGTAGTATTTGATCCTTCATGTTTTTAACTTTTGGGCTTTTTCTTAAGCATTTGTTCATTAATTTAATAATGTCATTTAATAAAATCCATTGTTCTTAATTATTTAGTAAATACTTTTCAGCATGTTACCTGCCAGGCATTATGGTAGGTGCTGTGAATAAGATACAGTTTCTTCCTTTATAGATCCTGAAATCTAGAGTAGAGAAAGGCAAGTAAAATGAAGTGGGTAGAGTGTTGTTAGTAAGTGCAGAGGCCAAGGGAGCATATGGACAATAACGTTCAACCATTTGGGGGAATTGAGCTCCAGGTTTGGGCACAGGATCCTCAAGGCAGAGGTGGCATGAAGAGAAGCAGCACTCCTGGTGAGAGCACATGCACCCACCTGCTCCTGCTCCACACACACTGGGCCAGCTCGGAGAGACAGCTCTAATAAGGAAGCTATTGCATGGAATTCCAGGCTACTTTTTGACTCTTCGTGGAAAAATATGACCCCAAAATTTGACAGTGAAGCTGTTGATATTATTCCTAGGTCCACTCGCGAATATATTGTATTGCCCATTTTTTATCATCATTGTCACTATTGTTATCATTACTATTACTATTACTATTACTATTACTATTACTATTACTATTATAGTTTATTTTCTAATCACTCAGAAAAAAATAGGCAGTTGCCAAGGTAGTTAACAACTGGATATTCACCACGATGTTCTGTTCAAAACATTCAAATTATCAACGTATACCAAAACCAGTACATCAAATGGTCTGATTTAGGGGAGCAGAGCCTAGGGCTGGACAGGCACTGGGCAGAGCTGGGTGGCCAGCCAGGGATCGGACTTCAGCAGGGCAGTCTCTATCCCAGAAGTCAGACTCCAAGGCTGCTGCTTCCCTACAGCACACATTCCCCTTCTAGTCACCTCAACAGTGATAGCTGAACCAACAGACAGTCACGGGAACAGTTTCATTACACTCCTACCTCAGCTTCCGTCTCGTGGCTACCTCCCCTTCCTACAGTACATCTGATCTGGGGGCCATAGCCCATGATGCTTGCTTTGTAGAAACTTCTACAGCAGGTGACATTAAAGAGGCTTCTGTAGGAACCATAACTCCCTCTTTCTTTACGGAACCATTCTTACTTCCCTTACACCACTGAGTATCTCTTTTCAACAGCTTTGAAATCTCTTTACATTCTTTCTTCCACCCTCTTTTCCTCTGTTTCCTTCTTCCATCCTTCTTTTCTTAATACTTGTCATAGTTTTGCATTACAAACAGGATTCTTAAAAGTATAGAAAAGTAGGAAAAATAAAATAAAAATGATGTCACTCTCTAGAGATTATGGCTGTATGGATACATTTCAGTTCAATGTTATGTGTTGTGTGTGTGCTACAATTTTATGTCCTTTCTATTTCACTTTCTATTGTGTTAGAATTTCTTAACATCAGTCAGTACTTCTGCTTCATGATTGTCCTGGCAGTATTTCTATTTCTCTTTCTACTGTCTTCTGTGAAGTTTTCCAACATGTAACTGTGCCTAGTCCTTTAAGAACTTCTTAATGAATTTCTTCTCTCCTCCTAGCCCTGCTGCACTTGACTGAGTCCTCCTTTCTCTGACCCAGATCACCATTGAAATCCCCTCACTGGTCTAATCTCAAGCTTTCTCCCTCTTCCATTCACTCACTTCTTCCAAGTGAGCTTCCTAAAATATAATTCTGGCTGCATCTTTTCCTGGCTTTAATATTCAGTGTTTAGCCCCATGTCATGGGCTTTAGGATACAGTTTATGTTCTTACCCTGAAAATAGGTTTTCTCTGCTTGGCTCCTTCTCTCCCCTCCAGCTCTTTCTCTCCTCCTGCCCTCAGCTTCAGTCTCTCAAATTCTTATGTTCTTGCATCTTTACTCATACTCTTCTCTCTGTCTGAAATGCCTTTCCTCTTTCTTTAAATGGCAAAACCTATACATCCCTTAAAATTCAGTCCAGGCAGCATGGCTTCTTGGGCCCTTTCTGCAAGTTCATCCTCTCAGCTTCCACTTCACCATATGTGTTAAGATCTCCAGGTCTGCCCTCTCCTGCCTGTGAGTCTTCCCGTAACCCAGCATGGTGCCTTTCCTAAGTAACTTCTTGGTTTGTTTCCCCTTGACAATAGGAGATGAATTTGAATCTCTAGCACCTCACACAGAGTGAACATAAGAAAAAAAAAATTCACTGAAAAGCGGAAGACTTTCACAGTTATTCTGGCTCAGCAGTCGGAAGTTGCTGTGTCACGGGCCAGCTCCTTCTGTTGATCCATTCTAATGTCAGCATGCCTGGTACATGACTCACTAATCTGGACAGTGTCATTTGTCGACATGGCCCTAAAGTCTTGTCTGCTTGTGGAATTTCCCAAGGATTTCAGAATCTCCCTTTGAAATCCCTTTCTCCCAGCATTTCCATTAAGGATGACTCAAGAGAAAAAGAATAATAGGTCATTGTTACTCTCAGGATAAATCACCTATTAAAAACCTGCCTCATTAACTCTGGACTTAGGAGCTACAAAAGAAGAAATGAAATGAGAGTAGTTTACAAATTTGATGAATTTAAATTTAACATGCAAATTTTAATTAGCAGATTCAAGAGTGGTATGGATGGGGAGCTGGAAAGGTAGAAAAAAAATGTCTACGACTAGTGAAAAACACCACATCATTGCCAAGGAAAGAAAAGTCCCTATGAGCCTACCCTAACAGGTAGTTTTTGTAAAATCATTTCGGTGAACTAGATCTGATTCACCTTTTGACAGTACAGCAGAATCCTTATATTTGTCACTGTTACCAGTTATTAGAGTCACAGTTATTGACTTAAAAATGAGATGAACACTTTTATAGGCTTTAAGCAATGATGCCACTCAGATACATGAGAACTTCATCACAGCTATAGATGGATGTATCATAAACCTAATTAGCTTAAGCTCCAGGAACTTTCAACAATTCAGCCTTTTTCAAGGCCTTGGGAGGGGCACTAGGAAAAGTCATATTTTTATAAAATTTGTTTAAGTCATATCTTTTAACCAGACTCATAGGACTGTTTATTTTATTTAGTCCCATATCCCTTTTTTTACTTCTCCTTCTATGGAATGACATTGATGTAGCTGGGGTTTTTTTTTTTTTTTAATTGAACTTATTGGGCTAACATTAGCTAATAAAATTATATAGGCTTCAGGTATAAAACTTTATACTATATCATCTGTAGATGCAGCTGTGTTTTTGAAATCTGGCTAAGGGGAAGTGAGTCAAAATTTTTAAATGTAGTTCAAGTTTAAGAATATAGGTTTCACTGGTTCACGATCACATTATGAGTGGTTCCGTTTTTACTAACTGTCCTGGTAGAGGAATCGCTTCTAGGAATATCCCTTTGCTCACTGTGCCTACTCATCCAGTTTTCTGATGAGAAATTCAGAACAGGCCTTAAAGTACACAACACCAAAATGATGCAGGTATGGGAGAAACAAAGTTGAAATACACAAGTGAGTCTGGGGAAAATTCTTCCAATCATCAAAATAAAAAGGTACAAGCACAGAATTAAGTTCACATCAACCTTAGATGAGAGAGACTCTCCTGTTTCAGAAATATACTTAATAATGCAGGGTATACAATTAAAAACTTTTCATGCTTTTCTTTCTATTTCACTGGAATCATGTTACATAGACTCTATTGGGATTCCTGGGTTTACAGAGCATGCAGCTGTGGTAGCATGACAAATAGTAAGTACATCCAAATGTGAAGTCACACTCTTTATGCATCCAGCTATCTATAATAAAAACAAATTTGAAACTACCATCCAAACATAAAAAATGAACATTTTTTCTTTGCATAGAGATTATCTTTAAAATTACTGTGGCATGAAGAGGGGATCAAAAGTATGCAACCAAAATGTAAAATAAAAGTATTTTAGAGGTGTTGCAGGCAGTTATTCAATAAACAAATGCTTTTTTGGGGGGACTTTTTTGTTTTGGGTATTTTTTTGACCTTATATATTTGTAATTTTCTATGATTTCTTTCCTTATTCAATCTAAATGTTCATTATCACACCAAAGTTCACATTGTACTTTGTATTCTTTCTTTTAGAGCAGCTCCATAGTTGCATGAGCTTCGGGCACTATACAACCTGGATTGGTTTATGACTTTCTAAGTGGCAGATACACATCGTTCTGTGATTTCTTCCAGAGAGGGGCCCTGTTCCCTCACTTGGAGTCACATGGCTTCACCCACCATTCAAGAGCATTGCCTATCTCTCTCTCTCTTTCAAAAAAAAGAAAAAAAAGCCCAGATTTGTAGCATAACTGGATATAGGACCCTTGGGATGATAACTGTCCAATGACAGAGGACTTATTTTTGTGTTTTTCTTTGAATGAAACTATGACTTGGTTTTACTCTAGGGAGTCCATGTTCATATCCTGTTCATCAGAAGTGTTTTGAGCCAGGAGTTGACTAAAATAAAGTGGATACGCACTTTAAATTCCAGGCATCTCTGTTCTGAGGTTTAGATGTAATTTCTATTCCTTAAGTGAACCCTAGCCACTCTGATGGGAAGCCGAGGGAGAGAAAGGAACAGAAAGAATGTCACTGAAGCAGCCCTGGGCTCTTACCCTGCCTTGGGGCTGCTCATTCCAAGCCCTGCTTGTAGGGTCTTGGTCTTCCTTTCTGTGAAATAAACATTTCCTGACTTTAGCTTGCAGGAAAATTGGAGGAACTAGACTCCAGAATAAGCCAATATTATCCATAGTCCGGGCCAAAGAAAACCAGAGAACATTTGGCACAAAGAAGTTGTCTTCGAGAAACTATTTTTCATGTTATATTTGCATAAATTTGTCACAGGCCAGCAATTTCAATAGTAGAAGGGAAATAGCATGACCCTGTCTGCAGGCTTCCTGTTGCTCTTTGCAGCCAAGGCCAGACGGTTCCACCTTATTTCATTTCTGCTCCTCTTAGTGGACTCACGGCTGGCAGATCTGAGGCTGCTGGCGGAGTGCCACTGAATTTTTTTCCGGTATTGTGCACTGTAAGTAATATATATTGTGCAACACAATTTCATTTTGCTGATATCTTGGTCTGTTGAGACATGAACCCCACAAATTGTTCAAACCACAAAGCAGCATTTCCTGTGGCAGTGACAGAGAGAAGCTGTGGCCAAAGGTTAAGTCCCCAAGATGCCCTTGACAAGACCATGTGACTCCACATTCTTGTTCTAAGTTCTGGATGTTTCTGTAGTGAATATGGTGACAGTGTTCCTATGACTTTAACATGAGGCTCAGCTGCCTGTGTACAAATCCCAGGACACATGTGATCAGTTCAGACGTCTAATCTAACCCATGAACGTCTCCCAACAGGAAATGACAATTGTTGTCCTGCTGTTAATTCGTGAGCAATATGATGCTTCTTGAGTAAAAAGTGCAAGTTGAGAAATAAACTTCTTGCTGTTGAAACTTCTATACCTGGAAGTACTTCAACAAACTGAAGTAACTAACCAGTGGTTTTTACTTTAATAGTGAAAGAGACTTGCTTAAAACCAGACCAAATTCACTGTCTTTGAACAAGTAAATAGAGTCAGATTCTTAAACCACCAAAAATTAGGCCTGTCTCTTCATTGAGCAGCTTTTCAAGGATACTTTGAAGAACTACTGAAGGCAAGACAATAATTCTTTGTTTTTGTTTTTTTCCTAACAAGGCCGTATCACATTATGTTATCAAGAACTGAGTATTATTAAAATAGCACTTTATTAATTGGCCATGAAATTATGCTTGAAAGAATAAAAGAAAAAAGCATGTATTTTTATCCTGTAATGTGGCTTTCCATTTGACTGATTAACCACTGAAACTTGTATCTATACTCCATTCCTCTTTCTTCCATGAATATCCTATTTGAGATCATTAAGCACTGCTGGATTTCAAATTCTATAAAATGAATCCTGTGTGGAGACAAAAGCATAAGTAGAAACTAAATAATTCTTCTTTCCAAAACTCAGCTCATCCTTTCAGGGGGTATCAAAATGAGCACAAATTTAAACCCATTATTATAGTGCTCAACTTTTTTACCAGAACGCATCCTCTCAGTCATCTGTTCTAAGATGCCTTCCCAGAAATCCTTTTCCAAATACATTTGTTAATATCTATGAACTCAGGTCCTTCTCTAGCAGTTTTGAGGTCTTGAGGCAGAGTTCAAAGACAGGGCTACATTCTCTTTCTAAATATTTGAAATTTTCTAAACAAGCTAACAAAATGTTTAAAAAATAGTTTTATCCTCCTACTTTGCCAAATACACCTTGACAAATATATATTAATGACATTTTAGAAATATGTAAAGCTATGGATTTTACATGATAAGGTCAGCAAAATGTCAAAGATAACGGAATTTAATTATTCCATATATCTGTGTGACCTGTTATTATACAGGCCATGTTTAGATGCATACAAAATAAAGCATACATAACTTATGATTTATGCTTATACTTATGATATACAATTTATTTTTACTGGCTTCATTTCAGCAAAATCAATTCTTAAGATACTATACTTGAGATTTTCACATAACTTGGGTTCTATAAACAGTCATGCCAAATTAGATTTACTTGAATCATAAATCCTTAGATAGTTTTATTGTTAATTTAATTTGAAGGTTTCACTCTGCTAATGTAGTAGTATGAATTATCAATAAATTTTCTAAAGCTTTAGATGAAATGAACCATGAATTTCACATTATGTTCATTCATTGTAATAAGTTAGCTGTGATAAATTGTCTAGACACTGAGCTTTCAGAATAAATGAGAAAACATAGGATGAAGAGATTCCTTAGAGTTGTGTTTATTAACTGATTTCTGAAAAAGAAGACTGGAAAATTGTTGGTCACAAGGGTACATGGCCCTTGATTTCTCTCAAGCTCCTTAGGTCAAGTCCCCTATAAAAATTCTGGTTTTGTTTTGTTGTTCTGTTTTTACATTTTTTGTTTGTTTATTTGTTATATTTTGTTAATAACACACCTCCAGCTCCCATTGGAGAATAGAAGGGAGTCCACCTGCTACCTTTATCCTCCATCAGCTTCTCCAGTGTTACCCTGGGACACTCAGCCTTGAGACTAAACTCTAGCAGTCAAGAGGGTGGATATTTAGGGTTAAGGGTTTTTTAAATGTTAAAGGTGATTTGATGTCTACCCTGGTCTCTGGTTCCTCATGTGACACAGGTGCCCATGTTCTCTGCGACGTTTGTGTGTGAGTATGTATGTGTGGAGGGAGGCCTTCTGAAGCTTTGGCTAAAGATGGGGGCCTTTCTTTGTCAAGTGTAAGGGCAGTGCTGGGCCCCATGTAGAATTGGCTGTAACACATTTTTTTTCTCTCTGTAGTCTATTTTTTAAAATTTAAAGTCTCTATGTAAGGGATAGGAATTTACTCTTTTCATCTCTGGTTCTTCACATACATAATGTCTGGCAAAAATCCTGTATTACTCTTGCCTGTTGATATCTATGTCTGCTCAACCAGATTGTAGCTCTTATGAAGAATGGTAAAGGTATGTTGATTTCTTGATATCTATGCCTCACCCAATCTTGTAAAAATGATCACTGCATAGTAATGAGTCCATTGGTTAATGTACATACAACATTAGAACTGTAGCTCCAACGTGGAGGAGAGGAGACTGTATAGTCCATGTCCCACAAAAGAAGCGAAGAGAAATATAGAACAAGAAGGGAATTAGAATATAGAAAGGGCTCCCAGTCTCTATCCCACCATTTGGCTACCTCTACTTTCATTTTCTGTTTCAAAGTAACTAAACTTTTATTCCCTTTTTCTCACTATTCTCAGGGTGTCCCCCTCTTTTTGAACTCAGGATCAAAACCCTTCATCTCTACCTAGTTTCTTCCTGGGTACCACAGAGTTGGGAGCGTGAGAAGGGAAAATGGGCTGTCAAGTATTTTATACCCTGCCCTGGTTAACAATTTTGTAACTTTTCTCAGCTCTCTCTTTCTAGGGAGATAACAGGACTATGCACAAATGGCTGTACGCTCCACAGAAGAGTAGTAAGCACTAGAATTACCCACCTTAGCAACAATTTCCATGCTACCAAATAGGAAAAAATTGCATGATGTTACACATCAAATGAGTATGCCAATGTTTTTTCTTTTGGAGAAAATAAGTTTAAGTCAAAGTCCAGCGGGACCCTCCTTTATGTTTGGTTCAGCAGAAACCTCTAAGGACCTGTGCATTACCAAGAGGTGTGAACAGGGAGCCGCAATAATGACTGAGACTGAATAGTTTTCACCATGGTGGAATGAAGGCATAGGGTCAGATTAATCTGTTTATATAAAATAAAGATATTTAAATTTTCCTGTACTCTAATGCAGCAAAATTCAGACTCATTGCCCAAAATTTGAAGACTCAAGAAGGTGATTTGAAGGACAATAGAGATTCAATTTCTGTAAGGGCAAATTGAAAGCTCAGAATTTAAAATATAACCACTGATTTTGCCTTCATTTTCATTGTCATAGACTACATCAAATCTAACTGCTTCTTGTATCATAAACCTTTGCCTATTTTTCATCCACTTTTATGATAAAGAATTATTCAAGAGAGAAAAATGATTGTAAAGATCTGGGGAGAAAGGATCGCACCTTAGATAAACATATTATTACAGAAATTTTTTGTAATCCAAAGATTTTTAATTTGTTTTCTATGTCTATCTTATGTATACCTGTATTGAATTTAATAAAATTAATAAAATGCTATATCAGAAACAGAATATCATCATCTTTGATATCTTACAGCATTAAAATTTGTCAAATGAATCAAAGCCCACTTCAGGTTCAAAGGTAGAGTTGTCAGAACAGCATGACCTCAGTGGTCAGGTCCAGTTCATCCTTGCCTAGAGGGTACTGTGATCCCTTGAAAGTGCCAAACTGATCCTCGGTAACCTAACCACATCCCAGTATTTTAATACAAAAATATTAAAAGTAATGTAAAATATATAATTTAAAAATCTTTACCCAATAAAATTTACAATATTTTACACCCAACCAAAAATCACTAAGTGTAAAGAACAGCAGAAAAATATCACCATAACTAAGAGGGGAAACAAACACAGGAATAGCGCAGATAATACCAAATAATAATCCATATGTTCAAGAAGATAGTAGGAAAGAGCATGATGAAGAAAAAATTGAAAAAATAAAAGATATCCAAAACAAGCATTTGGAGATTAAAAATAAAATAGCTAAAATGAAAAATATACCGAATGAATTACCATCATATTAGACATTGCAGGAAAAAAATAATGAACTGGAAGACACAGCAATAGAAACTATCAAAAATGAATCCTGGAAGAGAAAAACTTTAAATAATGAAGAGACCATCCATAAGCTGTGAAACAACATCAACTAGCCTAACATACATAGAATTGGAGTCTCAGAAAGTGGTGGGGGCAAGAGGGAGCCAGGAAAAAATATGTTAAGAAATAGTAGCCAAGAGTTGACCAAATCAGATGAAAATTATTATCAAAAAGCACAATAATCCCTTGTAGAAAACAATGAATAAAATCAAACCAAGACATATTGTAATCAAATTGGACCCAAAAACAAACAAACAACAACAACAACAACAACAAACCAGTGACAAAAGAATGAATTTAAAGGAGCCAGAGGGGAAAATTCAAACTATGAGCACAAGAACAAAGTTAATATGCCAACAGACTTCTTTTCAGACAATAAAATAGCATATTTAAAATTCTGAACCCTAGCTGGTATAACTCAGTGGATTGATCACAGGCTGTGAACCAAGGGGTCACCGGTTCAATTCCCAGTCAGGGCACATGCCTGGGTGGCAGGCCAGGTCCCCAGTGGGACCATGTGACAGGCAATCACACATAGATATTTCTCTCCCTCACTTTCTCCCCCCTTCCCTCTCTCTAAAAATAAATAAATAAAACCTTAAAATATATTAAAAATAAATAAAATTCTGAGAGATACTTAACCTAGAATTCTAAACTCAAAAAAATTTTAATGGTGAAAAAAGGTTTTTTTTCAGATATACAGAAAATACAAATAAATTAATCATCACCAGACCAGCAAAGTTAAAAAATTAATATGTCTTCCAGACAGAAGTAAAATGATACCAGATAAAAATTTGGATCTGTAAAAAGAATAAAGACATGTAGAATAGAAAATATGTACATGAGTAAAGTAAAAAAGCAGCAACGTATTGTGGAATCTTCAACATAAGATGGAGTAAAATGTATGACAACAATAGCGCAAAGACTGGGAGAGGGAGATGGTACTACACTGTTGTAAGATTATTACACTGTGTATGAAGTTGTCTTACATTAAGGTAGACACTGATAGATCCTAGAACAATAAAAAATGGGTATAACCAGTAAGGCATGATAGAAGATAAATAAAATGATAAAATACTATGCAATCCAAAAGATAGCAAGCACAAAAAGACCTAAAAAGGAAAAAGAACAGATGAAAAAAACTAAAAAAAATCATGATGGTAAATATAGACCCAATTATATTGAGAATCATATTAAGCATAAATGGAATAAATACTCAAATTAAAGGCCTAGATTACCAAACTATGTAAAAAAGCAGAATTCTCATGTTATCTACCATAATTCTCTTTAAATATGAAGACTCAAATACTTTAAAGGGCTGAAGATTAATCATATTAATGGGAAAAGTCCAACCATTGTTAATATGAGAATGGTTTACGCAACATCAGTGTAACCAGATAGCCATGGAAAATGGACTGGAATGCACATGCATGAACAATGATGACTTCACTGTACTAGTCAGTGGGGGTGGTAGATGCTGTTGAGTGAGCATGTGTACTGTGTGGCTGTCAGATTCAAAATGACTGAGTAGGGTAACAAATCTGCATCAAATTTTGCATTAAGCTTGAACATTCCTCCACAGGAACTATTTGGATGGTTCAGAAGGCTGCAACTGTGGGCAACTGGTGATTGGCAGCTCCATCACAATACACCTGCTCATGCATCACGTCTCCTGCAGAGTTATGTGGTGAAACATCAAATCACCCCTATAGCCCAGATTTGGTGCCCCATGACTTCTGGCTTTTCCCCAAACTAAAACCACCTTTAAAAGGGAAGAGATTTCAGACTGTTGATGAGATTCAGAAAAATATGATGGAGCAGCTGATGGCAAATTCAACAAAGAATTTTGCTGTGCTTTGAATAGTGAAAGATGCTGGAAGAACTATATGAGTACCCAAGGAGCCTACTTAGAAGGAGACTGAGGCATCATTGTCCTATGTACAATGTTTCTTGTATCTTATTCAATAAATGCCTGTAATTTCATATTGTGTGGCTGGATACTTTCTGGACAGACTATATATGTCTATATATTTCAGAGCAAGAAATATCGCTAGGGTTAAAAAGAGTCATGTAATAATGATAAAGTGTCAACTAGTCAAGAGAATATAACAATCTTAAATGTGTTCAGTGGTTGTTAAAAACTGTATTTTTCACAAAAATTATTAACAAAAAGTAGTCAATGTTATTAAAGGTACAGAAATTTTCAACACAGCTGATGAAAAAAACCTACAAGTCATTGATCAGAGTGCCTTTCACCTGCAGTATTGTATGGCTTTCAGTGATTTATCCTTTCTTTCTATCATTACCCCCAGGGTAGGTCCCCATCATTCATTTCAATAGTCTATGGACTGCCACTTGCTGTGTGCCTAACATTGTGTTATATGGTGGAATTCAAAAGTGAGTCTCTGCCTTTGCTTATAGGCTAATACAGTTCCAATCTAACATGGCAAATGTTTGCATGAATTAGAAATAAAGTGTCATAAGAAGATGGAGAAGAGAATGATTTGCTCTGTGTGGGTTACTTTGGAAAAGGATAATCACAAATTACACTATCTCATAAGCACTTATTAGCTATCAAAGATCATTTTTAACCCTCCCAACAACACTTCAAGGTAACTAATGCTTTTCTCATTTTACAATTGAGGAAGCAATCTCTAAAACCTTAAGGAACTTGCTCAATGTCATACTTGTAAGAGGCAAAGGAAATTTGACTGATTCCCAACCACCTGATCTTTCCACCATACCATGCTACTCATGCAGGTATGTGACGTGTAAGTAATCACTTCATACAGGTACCAACAGATGAGCTTGAGCTTGAAAGAAGAGTTGGAATTTACCAGTGGTCGAGTGAAGAAACAGAACTGCAGAAAGAGGGAGAAATGAGTACAAACACTCTAAAGCATCAATAATCAATGTACGTTAGTGAAGAGTTTATCATTCTCTATAAGTGGAATATACATGAGGGGTGGGGGCAGAAATACATTGGAGAGTAGAAAATCATTTATCAAAGAGTTTTGCCCCAGTTTTGAGTGTCTTTTTTACATTGCATCTTCAATACCACAAGAATTACCTTGCTAAAATACAAAAACAGTGATGTTGCTCATCTATGTGCAAACATTCAAGGTTTCTTTTTTGCCCCTAGTGTAAGGTCCCAATGTCTTAGCGTGGCACATGTCCATTGTTATCCTCATTTTTGAAATAGGTATATCTTTAATATCTTTATTTGGTTACTTAGGCTACTGTAAGGAGATTTTTATACACACACAATCTCAGCCCTGTTTTACATACAAAATGTACATACAAGCTTTGACACTTTACATACAAAATGTTATGCTTTTACTAAATGTTGATGATTATTAATAATTATATTATTATTGCTATTCTTTGTACCATCATAGACAATCTGGGAGGTTGAGTCAGACAATTAGCAGAGAATAAGCAAAAAGTGTTAACATTGAAATTAAAGTACTTTAATTGACTTTTTAAAAAGGTAACACACTAGAAAGTGGGGCATGAATGGCAAGGTATTATGGTTTTACTTTATTCTTTCTTTCCTTTTGGATTATTGCCACAGAACACACCCTCAGTTGGATGTAACTAGTAAGTATGACCCAACTTAGCCAAAGCAAATTTTGCTTTGTAGCAATGTTTTAGATGACCTCTGCTGAGAACATTGCAAAGCTATCATTCTTATCAGCAAGAGTAGCAGAATCCAGCATTCTTGTTGGAAAAAGTACAGGTTGTACATCAACCTACTGTAGCTCTCTGTTTTGCAAACTTTCAGGGAGTGATGAAATTAAGGTGGCAATACTTCAACTTTTTTTTTCTGAGTGGAAATTCTCAGCAGATAATGTCTACAAGTGAAGAACTTATTATCTAGTCCCCATTTCATTCCATAGAACAAAATTATGGAAGGGTTATTTTTGCTTGTGGGAGTTTTTTTTCTACATCTTTTGCATCAAAACTTAGTTTTACACAGTGACTCATACATATAAAAAACAGAAGTTTCACAAAATAATATTTAAGCTAAGTATATGTGATGCATTGTGATATATTCCCTTTTTATTCAATACTATTGTATGTAATTCCATTATATTTTAAAATACTAAATAAAACCTACAAAACTGACTTTAGAAACCTACTGATGTATCTCAACTTGTAGCTTAAAAGTAATGCTCTAGTATCTTGATGACAGAGTCAAGCTTTGACAGACAATGCCCTTGTCAGCACCTTCCAAGGTCCTTGGAGAGTCTGTAGAGATAGGATGCTTAGACCACTAGGCCCTTTATGCACCTTGCCTATCATCTACCTTCAGTCTGATGATCAGATCCTGACCTAGTGTTGGAAGTTTCTGGGCACTTCATAGGGTGAACTCCTTCACCCTATGGTGTAGAAGTTCAGATGACACAATACGTAAGAAAGTCTCTGGGCTGTCAAAACTCAGGGGCTAGTGGTTGTTGTTGCCCCTACATTTCTGTTTGGTACCTGGTATATAAGCTAGAGTGAATATTTTTAAGTGCGTTGTTTTGTAGGAAGGCTTGAAAATGAAATGCCCTCACAAAAATGAGATTTACATGGTTTCTTGCTTCCCCAAATCACTTCTTTCCTTGCACAGAGAAAGACCAGCTTTGAGCCAATGGACTTCTGAGTCAGTTTTGGGTTTGAATTTTATCTCCACCTTTCAGGTCCTCTATCCCACTTTCCTGTTCTGTAAATGAGAATAATGATAACAACCTTATACTCTTCTTGAAATTATTAAAATGGCATTATGAAAAGCTCAGTCACTGAATGTAACCCAGAACTAGGACCAAAGCGATATTACTCTCCTTCCCTTCCCTTGGCACTTTGCCCCCAGAACACATGTCTTTACCAAACAACAGCCTCCAATCCCTGAGCTAACAAGCAACTGATTAAAGACCCTGCAGACAAGCAAGAATTTTTCTTCAGCAGAACCACACACCAGTGTTACAATCAAGAAAGGAAAATTTAACACAATAAATGTAAACTTCATTTTCCCCCAGAAAACCAAACTTAAAAACCTGAAAAGTCGGTCAACCACAATGTTTATAAGACTAAAATGTGCACAGCATATCTGGTAATTGAGAGGCTGTCTTAACTTTCTCTTTCATGTAAAAAAAAAAAAAAAAGAATAAGTAAACTCAATATATAACCATGTTGATTATTTATTTCTTCACCAAGTCAGACACAACAAAGGGATTTACTGGTGTTTAGTTTTGTGCGAGTAGCAGCAAAACTTGAAAGCAAGAGAATCGCCAAGCATAAACAGAGTTAGGACTATGAAGTCTTAGTTGTCAATAGTGTTGGCTAATCTGTCTTCTCCTCTGTGATTCCAAAGCACCACACCCCAATCCATCATATCTCACTCTAAAACATAATGAAATAATTCGCTTGTCCTTCTGATGTGTTCCTCTAGAGAAGCAAACTTTACCCCCGCCAATAACCCCCACCCCCAGTATATCTGCATTCTAAGAAAATGTCAAACACAGTAGATGTATGGTCTGGGAAAAACAGAGAGAATAAGCTGTATTGTGACTTTGTATTTCCAGTTGCAGCCCCAGGAAATAACTTCATATTTCCTGCCCTGGCTATCTATTAACTTCCCTCTTGGCCTTCTCTATGTGCCAAATAAATACTAAATACACCACCCCCCACACTGCACACATTGCTTTTATGTTGCGCAAGTTGGTTTGATAAGGTTTTAATTACTTGTGACCAAACAACATATGTGCATGTGTATATTCTCTGTGCACAAATGCATGCCCATGGACAGAGTCAAGAAGAATAAGAACAAAAATAAAAAGTATTTCTGGTGAAAAATTATGTGGAGGTGTAGTATAAAACATTAGAAAATATCCTATGGACAACATTAAAAAATCAAGGTTTTGATTCTTTATTCATAATTCTTCTGGCTTATATCCTTATTGTGGCACTGTGTATGACACTTTTATTAGTGGTTTATGCACTCATTTATTGACTTCCTAAACTTTGCTTCCATAGAAGCAAAGCCATCATGATGACTGTATTCTTCAAACACATTTTATAACAAACATTATTTCCACGGGGAAGTTTCCCTTTTTCCTGTGTTTACTTCCCTTTTGTAAATTTGTCATACCACCATTTCTTCATGTTACAGTATATAATCATGGTAATATTTATTTAATCAGGAAAGACTCCATAAACATTTAGGAAACAATTTTAAGAAAACAGAGATGAAAAACTAATTTAGAGCAATTTTTAAAAATTATTCAAAAATTGTCCAATGCGAATATTTTTGAATGGTCCCTAGTGTAACTGGAAATGATTTTAAATACTAGCAAATTGCTGAAATCATCAGAATCTTTATTACAGGTTCAACAAAAGAAGTTAGCTAATGTACATAGGGAGTATATTGGGTAGATATTAAAACATGTCAAAACTGCAGTTTATCCAATTTTGCATCTCCTGTAAAATCTGTCATAACACCTCATACACAGCTCGTGCTTAGTAAAGGTCCACTGAATTGAATATCCATTAGCTCCTTTTTTCTGCCATATCCTGAACCTTTTATTTACTCTCAGCTTCCCACATACCACTTAGGGTCATGGAAACATCTTGACATGGATTTAAGAACATTCCAGAAGAGGTAACATCTGTACTGGTTTATGTTCAGAATGCACAAAGTCCACACACAGCCTTCAGAGTCTGGGTCCTGCCTTCATCTCTCCCCTCTACCTGCCTCAGGGTTTAAGTTCCCGATGCATGAACTGCCATGTGGTCCTGGTAGACCCAATGCCTATTCTTGCCACTATGACTTTGCTTACTTGGTCATCTCATTCTGGAATGTTTCCCCACTCTTCAAACTCCCCATTTGCCTGGAAAATGCTCATCCATCCTTTAAGATTCAACACTTAGGGGAGCCAAACCCCAGAGGTTTCTCTAAAGTCTTGTCTAAAAGTTTGGCCCACTTCACTGAGAAACAAGGTCAGGTGTCCCATCTCTGTGCTTCTGTCATATGCTGGGCATAGTCCATCATGGGATTTCCCAGGCTACTTTATAATTCTCTGTTTATAGGTATTCCTTTCCTATTAGACTGTTTGATGGTAGTAGAATACATCCTACCTTTTTGTATTCCTAGAACCTAACTTGATCCCAAACTCATGAATGCTAATTTATAAATGAATAGATGAAGGAGGGAAGGAAGGGTTTAAATAATGAAGAAATCAATCTGTGTTAGAAAGATAATTTTAGCAGCAATAAGAAAAATGGAATGCATTTTTCATGACTTTCACTGTGAGTAATAGCAACACATCTCAAACTGCTTCATAAGAAAAAAAAAATCTATTGCAATGTAACAACAAAAGTTAATGGATTCGGTAGGGCAAAGCTAGATTCAGGTGTTCAAACAATGTCCCCAATAATCCTATATCTGAATAGACCAGGTCTGTGCTTTCCTCTATGACAGCACAACTCTCAGTCTCCCCAAACAATGGCAAGACTCTGGTTCCTACGTGACCAGTTTAGCAATGCCAGCAAGAAGCAAGAGCCTCTCAGTCCCCTTCATTCCTACACAACTGGCATTGTCTCTGATCAGCCACTTTGAACCCGGATTGTCCTGGGCAAGGAAGGAAGGAAAGAGAGACCAATGCTGCCTTAGGGTCACAGACTCCCTGACTTGAGTTCAGAATTGAAGTCATCTCACCTTAATTATATGGACTGATAAGGGCAGAGGTGGGCATTTCCAAAGGACAACCGTGTTCTGTTTTAAGAAGAAGGTGGAAGGTTGGGTGTCAATCAGGTAAAAACAGCAGACATAGTGGAGACTGGAAGAGTAGGTTAACACTGATACTGAGCTGAGTGCTCAGAGACTGAGGGAGGGGCTGTCTTGAAATCTAGTGACGTGTTCGGTCACCTTCATTTTCTCCCTCCAGAGCAGAACCATTATACAACAAACCATAACTGTTAGGAAATGGGGATGGGGGAGTGACAGTTACTTCAACAAAGCCCTCAAGGCAAGCCAGGATAAAGCAGAGCCATACTTGTTCATTCTTGCTGGCTGATTCGGCCAGTGTTCACCACAGAACAGTGACCTAGGTTTTAAAGGCATATGGCATTGTGCTAGCCAAATCTGAAAGACACAGTAAAAAATTATAGGCTAGAATGCAATTTAATAAACTGGGCTTCTATTTTAGAAGTAAATTCATTGGGTTAGTGATTGCATGCATTTACAGGTTCTGCATATAAAAGCAGCATTCAGCATTTGTTAAAACAAGAAGCAATTTGTTTGTCATAGTAGGCTTCATAACACTGGTGCTCTTAAAATTTCCTGAGTTTGGGATTGTCATGAGTTAAATCATGGAAAGTGGTATCTTATGAAATAAAAGAATTTTATTTCCTCTGTGAAAGCAAATGATTTTGATTAAACAAGTTCTAGGTGTCATGTTGCAGATAATTCTATAGATAATGGGTTGATTTTTAACAAGTTTTATCCTTTCGGCTACTATTGTAGAAAACTCAAAATTCTACTCTGCCTGGCTATTTGCTTACGTCAATACTTTGGGTTGGGTCTAGTAATCATCACAGCTAGTACTTTTTATTGTTCGGACAGCCAGCTGCTGCTGATTAAGGCAGAGAGACAGTCACTTTTTAAATATTTTTCTCATAAATAGATTAGTAAGAATTTCTCTTCTCCCTGTTTTCTGTGGGAAATAATCGAAACTGAAATTTGAAACAAGCATTGAGTCTTAAAATCATATTCTATGATCCCCAGAGAATACAGGTGCACCCACTTTGTAAAAGTCCTGATGCTGAAAAATTGTAAAGATAAGTGGAAAAAAGTTTTTTGAAAATATTTCTTTTCTGTTTGCATAAAGATTCACCATGTATATCTGTTTAGATAAGCATCTTAATCACCTAGAGCTGCTATAGCAAAACACCATATGCTGGATGATTTATATAACAGATATTTATTTCTCACAGTTCTGGAGGCTGGAAAGTCCAAGGTCAAAGTGTCTGTAGATTGGGTATCTGGTAGGAATGCTCTTCCTAGTTTGCTGGTATTTAGTTGTCTTCTTGCTGTGTCCTCCCATGGCAGAGAGAGAGAGAGAACAAGCTCTCTGTTTGCTCTCCTTGTAAATGCACTAACCCCACCACGAGGCCCCATCCTCATGTCTTCAGTATAAACCTAATCGCCTCCCCAAATTCCCATGGCCTACTACTATCACAGTGCGTGTAGGGCTTCACCATAAACACTTAGTTCATACCATTCGAATTGAAACACGCTACTTCTGTTGTGTTTATTTAACAAGTACTTATATAGCACTTAATATTTCCTGGTGTTTTACAAATGTTCACACATTTAATGCTCTTAACAACTGTGTGGAGTGAACACTATAATTGGCTCTCTTTTACAAAGAAAAACAAGAGCAGAGAGAACTTAAAGAAACTGCCCATGGTCAGATGGTTAGATGGCAAGTAAGTGTGTAGCCGAGATTGTAGCAGACAGCCTTCCTAAACTCTCTGTGCCCCTGAGGTGGAATATCTGCACATGTAGCCCTTCTCACAGCACCGGCAGAATATCTCACCCATTCCAGGGGTCTGCATCTGCCCTGGGGAAGCAACTTAAAGCATCTACATTTTAATGCAAAAGGAGATATTAAAGCTGACAGTGAAAAGTGGATTACAGTCATCCTTCCATATTTGTGGAAGGTTGGTTCCAGGACATGCTTCATGTTCAAACACCTTATATAAAATGGCATAGCATTAGCAGAGAACCTGTGTAACCCTCCCATTTACTTTATATCATGTTTGGATTACTTATAATTCCTAACACAATGCAAACACTATGTAAATAGTTGTTATACTACATTGTTCAGGGAATAATGACAAGAAACAAAAAATCTGTACATGTCAGTAGAGTCACAAACATGGTAGGGGTAATGATATAGCAATTGTTAGCAAAAGCAGCAACATTTAAAAAATACATAGTTTCTATCTTCAGTTTGTTTATCTGAAGATGCAGAGCTAGTAATAAGGAGGGCCAACTGTATTCAGTGAGAAGGCTTCAGGTACACGGATTCTGAAATGGTCTTTTGACATTCTTAGAAATATAAAATACCTTGGTAGTTATGTCTCAAGAAAGAACCCCATGAGGCAGGCAAATTCTGATGACATAGAGTGGAATATACTAGTAATGTAGTGTTTATAAACTTCAAAAAACACATCTGTTTTCTGCTCAGAGGAGTAATGGAAGAAGTTTCCTTCTGGTGTCTATGGTCTTTCCTGCCCTTGGACAGCACTAGAGAAGTGGACTTCCCGAGCCCACCAGGGCCCCTCACAGCTCTTCAATTGCTGTGATGAATGAACACAGGCTTCTATACAACAAACAGTGTTGCTCCTACATTAAGAGAGTCTGGGACGTCCCCAAATTTCAAAAGGAGAGAAGAGGGATTACAACATTGTTATCCCCAAATAAACACTGAATTAACCTCTGCAGTGGTCCCCACCTTGCCCCACCCCAAGGTGTCACTGCAGAAAACCATGGCACAGTGTGATTTATTTGAGCTCAAAAATACCAGGAGTAAAACAAACATTATTATATTTAATCTGAGATGGCAGGTATATATTTAAAGAGCAAATTTCTTACAGAGATGAAAGAAATTTGCAAAAACCCAAATTTTGCCAAACCCAAATTCAAGATGCGAAGGATAAAACCATAGTGTACTATTGGTGAGAATGCATACTGGTGTAACCACTATGAAAAGTGTGGGGATCCCTCAAAAAATTAAAAATGAAATGGCTACAATCAAGCAATTCCACTTGTGGGAATACAGCCGAAGAAACCCTGAGCACTAATTCGATAAAACATATGCACCTTTATGTTCATTGCAGCATTAGTTACAATAGCCAAGATTTGGAAGCAAACCAAGTACCCATCAACAGATGAATGGTTAAAAAAAAACAAAACTGTGGTACATATACACAATGGAATACTACTGGACCATAAAAAAATTAAATCTTACGTTTCGAGACAGCATGAGTGGATCTAGAAAGTATTATGCTAAGTGAAATAACTCAGACAGAATGACAAATACTATATGGTTATATGTGGAATCTAAAGAGCAAAACAAACCAAGAAACAGACTTATGGATTATAGAGAACAGACTGACTCCGTGACAAAGGTGAGGGGAGTAAGAAATACTAATTGGTAGTTAGAGAATAGTCACAGAGATGTAAATTACAGCAGAGGGAACACCGTCTGTAATATGCAATTACTGTGTATGGAGCCAGGTAGGTGCTTAAACACAAGGCAGATGACCACTCTGCAAATGACACTATTTTCTAACCACCATGCTGTACATCTTAAACTAACACAGAATAACACTGAATGTAAACTGTAACTGAAAAACAAAAATGTATATAAAAAGAAAACATAATTACACTGAAAGGACTTAGACAAAAAATGTGTATTTCATTAATCCACGTATACAAAGCTCTAAATGATGCAAAATGATATATAATGACAAAAAGATCAGTTATTGCATCAACATAAAGCAATTGGGTAAGATGTGGGAGGGGATTTTAAAGGGGCTAATAGGAAACTTCCCGGAATGATAGATACATTCATAATGGCTGCATATGTAGATCCAAATTCAGAATAGTAGTCTCTTGAAATATGTGCATTTTATTGTTTAACAGTTATATTTATAATATATAGTTATAAAGTTGGAAACATATTAAATACCTATCTTCAAAATGTTTCATTTTTAGCGAACCATTAGAACATGTAGACAATGGTAACATATTTTAATAAACATAATATTTTGCATTAAAGAAAAAAGAGTATAGATACCAGAGGCTACCACTGGCCCCTCATCTTTTTAATTCCAGCAATAAAGGTTTTTCTGAGAGAAGTAATTCTCTCGCCTAAAGATGTGACAAAGTCTCGATCCCTCCAAGGTGGACCCTCCCTGCCACGCGCACAGGGCTCACTGGGCTCATTGGGCGCCCCGGGTGCTTTCTTCCAGGCAGTAGCTCCCACGTGGCAATGCCTCACTCCCGCGTTGGGGATTCGGGCGGAGAGAACATCCCAAAGTCCGCTGCGGCAAGCGGAGGCCAGGCAGGGCGGCACCAGCAAGTCCCTGCCCTCCTACCCCATTTCCAATTTCGCCAAGGGGCGGGGCCGCTACGTCCTTCCCGAAACGAAGAATGAAATGCAGCTCCGGGAATTCCCGGGACCCAGGGGGCTGCCAGCTTTTCTCCTCGATCCTGGATAAAAGGGGTTCGTCCATCTCCAGGAGCCACAGATCTCGCCCAGCCAGCTCTCCCGCCCGCTCTCGCGCTCCAGGCACCACCGCCCAGACCCACCGAGCTGAGCACCATGGCCCTCACTGCAACCTCCACCTTTCCCCACGTCCCCGGACTCCTCCGGGCCGCGCTGCTGCTTCTGCTCCTGATCACCTCCTGCCGGCACACTGCAGGTGACACTTGGAGCTCAGGGATCCCAAGGGCGGGACCAAGCACAAGGGTGGGCACTCTTGGGGAACAGCTCCGCTAACCGAGTCTGTTGTCCCCACAGGGGCTCCCGTGGGCAATGAACTTCGCTGCCAGTGCTTGCAGACCTGGAAGAGAATTTACCCCAAGCTCATCCAGAGTGTGAAGGTGACACTCCCAGGAGCCTCCTGCGACCAAACCGAAGTCATGTAAGTACCCTGAATCTTTGCTGTTGCTACTATGGCCCTTGTCGCCCACACCATCAGATGCCTCCACCTTGACCCCTAGCCCATCCATCTCCTGTCTCACA